>DWQX01004539.1:0-14768 GCA_018245475.1 Pharmacophagus antenor
GTCCGATTGCTCATCGGATTCGAATTCATTTCGACCCCTTCGTATTAACGAGCCGCCTTGATTCAGACAAATAGAAACAAACACTCAATTGTGTACTTTTAATTTTACTGGCAAACTTTTCGAACAATATCTACCGCTCTCTGTCATCGTTGTATCACTTAATGCAAATGGCCGCTTCCGCACTTTTTCAAAATCATTACAACAACCATACTCATGACACAAATCCCAGAAAATCAATAATATTTATGAACATTGTCGCCCATAGACAGCCGCAACACGCAACACTCTTTTGTCGAAGAGCTCTAAGTCGTAAGCAGCACAATGATAACACCATAACCGACAACAGAATCTATGTAACATGTACTGGTTGCAAATTATGACACATTTTTCACTCAGTACTCTGATCTCAAGATAAATACCTGTAGTCGGGGTTATCAATGACCGATATACATATGTAGATATTTACATTTAAATAAATGTTTGTCTTAATAGAATAGTTTTTATTGCATATCAAGAACAAAATAAAACACATGAAACAAAATAAATAGAATGTAACTGTTACAAATAGAGCGAAGTGAAAGAATACGTTAGCAGTGCAAAAGGTTCTTACTGCTGAAAGCAGTCTCTTACTTAAAGACAGAAAACTTGCTTTAGCCACAATCGAATAGTTTTTTTTACACAAAATCTATCCGTTCGTTATGAATTTCCGGTAGAATTAATTAATTATAACTCTTTCTCTTTACATGAAATTTAAATCAACATTTATATATAATATAATATTTTTCTACTTTTTTTTCTTTATTTATTTTTCTCGATTAGCCAAATTTAACATTAAGATGAATACCACTCCAGTACGTGTACCAATTTACGAGTCCATCAATTCAAAGTGTTGAGTTCCATTGAAATTTATAACTCCTCTTTATGTGAGGAATTTCAGAAAAACCCTTTCTTAGTGGACACCTACACGTCACAAAGAACACACCTTCCAAATTTTATATATCTAAGTCTATGCGTTGATCTGGTCTGTGCGTTGATATATAGGACTTTGAACTCTTTATGTATAGATAATAATCAAACTAACATACTACTAATGTATGACTTGACAAAGTATTTCTTGATAGTACTAATAGAGGCGTGAAGGAAAATGTTTGATCGCTAAACAACTTGCAAACCCTAATTAAATAATTACTATCCAAACTTATTCTTAACATCATTAGTATAAGATTCAAAATCCATTACCAATACGTGAGAGCTTCTGTAATTATTAACTGTGGATTAGACGTAACGATTAAGCGCTTCGTACGATATTATACTCTAAATATGTTTGTTATAAAAGCGATATTGCTACGTGTAATAAGCTGTACTATGACATTACCCTCTGCATATGCTGTATCCGATTTCTGAATTGATCTTGGATATATTACTTTAATCAATACGAAACCGGTTGCACACCGTGTGAGCAAAACTTTATCCGAGATATAAAATTTTAAATTATATCAATCAACACTCAAAACGATTGGTAGTTCCTCTTAATAAAAAATTAAATGAAACGTCAATCATTCTGTGTTATTTTTGAAGGGAACAAACTTTTTACATGAAGATGATAAATTGTTTCCAAGGAATATTCGAAAAAACTCATCTCAATGAGTTAACTGTTAACTAATTAAAGTTAAAAAGTGAAGTTGCATCATTATAAAGCAAAAACGTCTAATCATAATCAGGTCCAAATATATACGTTCCTAGTCCTAAAGTGGTAGACTTTGGGTGGTGGTAAGATTTGTCAGTACACGCCTTGCCATCTACCTCCTGTATTGGCAATGTGCCATCATATAGCCAAATAGAAATGGAAAGAATTATGGTCGGTTTAAGATTTAGGGAAACCTGGAACGCTGTAACAATTAGGACAATCGCGAAAGTAACAGATTCGAAAGAAAATGGGCCGGTCACATGATGATAGCACAAACAGAAAAGTGGACAAAGAATTTTACAGAACGGTACCCAAGAAACGGGAAAAGTCGTGGGGAAGTCAGATCAAAAGATGGGAAGTCGATTTGCCCAAGGGCTAAAGAAGAATGGATCTAGATAGACACATGTGGAAACTTGAGGAGGCCTATGTCGACATCACTTTATAAGACAATGTAGATAGTAGTTAATGAACAAAACAGCATAGTAAAGATTGAATGTATGGAATAAATATGGTTATTAAAATGTATCATAGGCCAGACAATGTAATAGCAAATTTCATTTCATTTTAAGCTCGGTTTACTAGCTACGGCCTCATTGTCACTGAACATCGTATGAAATTTAGGACAACTATTAACCAATTGTGATAAAATGGTCTAAATAAATAAAAGAAAAAGTGTTTATCGACATAATGACCATTTACACGAAATTAAGTGATAACCGGGTTCGAACACAATCGAGCGTGTCTTCTTGGCAACATATAAAAATGTCCCAAAAAAAAATTTGTAATGTGACCACCCTATTCCTAACACGTGAATAATGTATGGGAAGCGGCGGCCCCTTGACCGCCGCCACGCGTCCCCGGACCCCCTAAACGGTTGGGCAAACTGGTTAATAGAATATTAGCTTTGTTTTTCACAAACATTTGTTTTATTACATATTGTTTATTCAATGTATTAAGCAACTGAAAGAAAATACCTTTGTTGTATACATTTCACGCACGGTTAGATATAATTTTTGCACATCTATATACTTTTTCATAAAAAAAAAATATCAAATAATTTCTTAATTTAAATTGAAGTAGCCTGTATTTTAACACATAAAACAAAATCTCTGTACACGCTTTTATAAAAAAAATTATACGTACTTTGAATTATAAAATTTGCCTTAAAACTATACTTGGAGAAAGAGGCCTGAAAGGACACATTTCCTCTTACTAATTCTTAAAAATAACTTATATTGATAGCACACACACACAGCGAGGCTGTTATGGCGGCAGATTGACATTCATGGTGGTAGCTAGTCAGGCGTGTTTATTAAACCCTACCACCATCCAGAATCCAAAACTCATGTGGCCTAAAATGTAAACCTTTGTATGCAAATCGGTAAACCATGATAATTAGTCAATATATATTTTATTATTTATACAAATTGTTAACGCAAAAAGGTATGACCCAAAGTCATTAGAGACCGTCGTACGTATAAAAGTAATTAAAAAGCGATAATAGAATTCCCGAAGCCCCACTGTGTATCACTTTTAATTACGTATAATTCTTTACAATGTATCCCCCTTGCAAGGGACGATTTGATGTAAGCTTACATTACGTATGAATTATTTTTTACTATATTTGAACATTTACTCTAGTTCATTATATTATAAGTTTTTCGACTGTCTCCGTGGCTTAGTGTTTCACCCGCTTGCCATTTAATGCGGAGGTCACAGGTTCGGTTCCCGGGCCCAAGGAATAGTGGAGTCGGGATGATAGGGATTTTCGAATCCGCCTCGCTGGCTACAATCAACAATTTTCTGACCTCCGAGCTGCTTTAAGAGCCTTTAGCCGTGGTAAAGGATAGAAATTAGTAACAGCGAGGTCAGGTGAATACGGTGATCGTCCCGTCAATTCAATGGCAGCCATCGCAATGGCAGTTCTGCGTGGGGGTATCTTAATATAATAATAATAATAGATTTTTATTCATCTCAGCACGCATAATTCAATAAACTCATTAAGAAAAATGTAAAATATATTACAGAGAAAAGTGAATGTAACAAACAATGAAACCAAATAATAATATTTTTATTGTGTTGCAACGCTGAGTCGAAAGGGTGAGGAGCTGCTCAGCGTGTTGCTGATGATCCCGGATGGACGGCCAGCGCTGGTATTCTGCAGCACCCCGGGTCGGTGCTAAGCGCGTTGGACTGCGGCGGCAACAAAGCGCGGACACAGAATCTTGGTGTAATAAAAGAATTTTTGCGAGTTTTCCGCGCCATTTATCGCGTATTTCGTCACGAATTCCTTTTAAATGTTCCGCATATAAAGACATCGTAATAGTGGCTCCATGACTGAGGTATTCGATCATTACTACACCTTCACTATATGTTGGCGACTGGCTAGAAAAGCCATAAGGTTTTGATTTTTTATTTTTTAAAATGTCAGATATTTTGTCTAGTCATTTTATTATTCAGAAGTCTGCTTTTGTTGACGTACTTGAAAAAATACGTCTTGAGATTATTCAGTTCTCGCATTATTACTTTATTTTCAACAAAACAATAACAATGCGGTCTATTCTATAACATGCTCCAAGGAAAAAAGCCTATAATCTTAGCGGCGGATGGAATTGCCTTAAATTTCTTACGAGTTGGTGATGACCGTCTCTTCCAGGTCTTGGACTGGACTTGGACTGTTTAGTTTCAGAAACGTAATGGTGAAGCCAGATTTTATCCATAGTTATGAATCGAGCCAGAAAGCGGCCAGGACCCTGTCGTATCAAATCTAAACAGCTTTGTCAAACTCTTAGTCTGATTTGTTTCCGCGCGCCCGTATGCACTCTATGCACCCAGCACGCTGACACTTTTTTCATGGCCAAATAGTCGCGCATGACTTTATGTACACTCCCCAAAATAATTATTTACAGATAAAAAAGTATAAAGTAATTTTTTACAGATTCTTTTAACCATTTGTTCTGTTACCCTCGCAGGGCGTCCCGAGCGTGGGTCGTCATCGGTGGAAGTCCTTCCTCGCTTGAACTCGGCATAACAACGTGCGATTGTAGAATATGGAAGAGCATTAACACCTGTTTCTCGCAAATCTAGATTTATCTGCTCCGTACTGAAGTTTTTCACGCGCAGGTATTTCTTTACCGCGCGAACTTCAATTTTCAACCGTTTCCGCAACGAACACGCTCCGAAACGAAGCGTACAAGTGGCTACATTCAGAAAAAAAAACAGAAGAGAATCGAAAAGTTTTTGCTTCATTATTATTACTGATATCTGATCTATGCCTGCCAGTATTTATATTTTTTCTTACCAAGAAGTATATATATCATTATCACTATTTATTGAACACCCCTCGTAATGTTTAAAGGCGAACCCCCCAGAAGGAAAGAGAACCTTCTGGCAACAATAACGAACACAACGAATATATATGGCCAAGCGCGAATCGGATTCGCACTGCGACGGGTTCCGTACTTTAAAATAAAATAAGGTGACTTTTAAGTACAATCCGTGATAATTTCCACTTTGTACTTATCACGGTTCACGTGACAGAGTCCGCTGACATTGATAGCAGACGCTCAGCTGCAGGCTTCCCCGTCTGTCATTCTTTATGTAAGAAACCTTAAAATCCGCCAATTCAGTGTAACCGGTGTCGAGATTTTCTCAAAACGACGCTTTTCATTTTTGTCCCCACTTTTTAGGTTAGTTTTCATTCTATTATCGGAATGTTGAATAATGTTTATTTTGTTTTGTTTTTTTTTTTAAACAATATCGCATTAATTTTCCATCAACGCCCAGCTCTCAAACTCAAATCAGTGACGCATGAAATTTGAACGGCGTGTTTATTTAAATTTCTTTAGGGCGGACGTTTCGATAAATTGTAAAAAAAATGTTATTCCTTAATATTTATTCTACTTTTTTTTGAACGATAAGCCGTTGGAGTGATTTTTTTTATCAACAATTACCTAAAACTTGACCTTAATTTCACGTGATGTTAAGTGGCAATGGTGAAGCGTGCTCGCTCAATTTTCGTATTCTCATACGTACGAGTGCCGAAAGACCATAACTCGATTTTGTTTATAAGGTTTTTTAAATATTCACCACTCAGATCAAATGGATAGGGTTAAAATTTCAATGAAACTTTATATTCCGTAAAACCCTGGACTCGAAAATTTTGTAAAATTACTGTGCGAAGAGAAGCGGGACAGATGACGGCTTGTAGTTAATATAATAGTCAACAATTAAGGTCTAGTGCAGGTCATTCAACCGTTTCGACACGGGTGCCCTGAAATATATCCATTAATCAGATAACCAGTTTTTTGTCGACTTCTATTTGAAATATTTCTTCACATTAAAGATAAAAATAAGGCTTGTTTAAAAAATATTATTATATTTAGCGTAGATTTTGTTTATGGGTAGGAAAATCGTATTCATAACGAAATGTTTAGATATATGGGAAGTATTATAATATTTATTTATAAAATATCTCTATTGGAATAATATTTAATTCATAGCGCCGGGTTGTAGCATATAAATAATTAATTGGATAACTTATTGACTCACCAGGCGGCACCAGGAAGTGGTTGTAACTGCGAAGCAAACGCAGTGCTGCCAAAGCGCCGCTGTGCTGAGCCGTGCAAGGTACCTCCATATCGTATAATGGAACGTTCTGTTCCATATTCAAAATTCCCACTCTTTTTTTTGATCTGTCACAATTTTAAAGGATATCTCCAATGATTTATTTTTACAACTTGAAATGGAAATGTGGAATCATTTTAAAAATGGAACAGCATCTTTTTTAATTTTAAAAGCTGTACAATTTATATTCATTACTTTCAATGGTTATCCGACCTTTTTAAATTGACATATTATAGTGATTTTTATTTAAGCATTACATTAATTTAAAATATTCCTTTTCTTTGTTTTCAAAGAAATTAATGTAATATTTTCTTTTCTAACATTCTAGTTACATACAAGGACAATGTTCATTATACACTAATTTACTTATTAAGCCTAATTTTTGGAATCACTTTACTTTTAATACATATTTACTGAATATTTAACCGCCAATTTCAACATTTATCTATTTCATTTTAGTGACAAAACTGGCATAATGTTAGGCAATGTCTAAAACTCTTACAGATATTCAATTAAGAAGAAAAAACGAATTTTGACACTCCAAACGGATTGACACAGATTACAAAAAGGTGAAAAACTCTAGCCCAACGGGCGAGCGCGAACTGTGCCCCCAATAGTTGCCTAACAGTGGAAAGCGCTAAGTCACTTATGTAATTTTCCACGGCTTTTCCATTGGCCGCGGCGGTAATTATTAGGTAATTCTCTGGGCTGCGATTGGACGACGCGACGCCACGCCCGCGAGTTTTCCGAGCCGTCGGCCTGACCTTACGACACAGTACAGCGCCGCTCAAACTTGATAATTCCCTTTATATTTAAGTGATGATAATATTAACATAGCAATGAGCTCACGGATCACCGGATTCGTGAGCCAGTTCAGATGAAGCTGTAATAGTTGTCAAAAAGACTAACAGCGCAAACATCTGCGCAACCCAGTAGAACCAGCAGCAGCAGTAACATAGCAAAAGATGACATAAGGTCATCTAACATTATTAGAAAGATCTAGTATACAAATAAAGGTTCAGACACTTTTATTTATCGGTTATGGGCTAACGCTTTACATATTTTCACTCCATGTTTAGTGACAATGAGCTTGCAGATGATGAAGCGTAATCCCCCAGAATACTTCTGCCTGCACTTGTATGACTGTCGGAACACAGTAATGCTGCTATGGCGACATATTGACATTGGGGAAGGTAGGTAACCTGTCGCATTCCAAAAAATATTACCATACAACCATACATGTGGCCCGCGAATGAAACACAGGTCACCAATGTTACCGAGAGCTATTAAAGTTCTGTCATTCAGAAATGAAGAATGTAAGATAATCCGTTATATTAAAAAATATATACGACATTAACTCGGGTAATATTTATGTGATATAAGAAAAGTATTTGCTTATGAATATAAAACATATATATGAACTTTCAATCAAGAAGGGTCCAGTTGTCGGTATTTAGTTTTCGACATAAAAGCAGTTCTGTAGAGTTGAGTAAAAAGCCGCTATTCGCCATTTCAATTTATTATTAATTAATGCTCAATCATCTACAAGTTTAAATGATAATTGATAATTTCCATTTTTTTTTCTAGTTTCTAATGTGCTTTTTGTCAAATCAACCTTTTCAGAGTTTCAACTTCAAATGTCTGATAAAAAAATGTGTCCATTTTTGATTTTTTAACGTTTTTTTAACGTTATCAACTGGTTATTCTAGATATCGAATCTAGGTCTTAATGCCTTACTACTGGCCCCATTCTGCTTGGACCCCCTCATATATAAGTATGTACTAAAAAGCCAAAACAAGTATTGAACTAAATTTATTTATTTATTTAGTATTTTAATGCTAAAATAATCTTGAAGATGAAGCGGACTTAATACCAAATGACATTCTCTGCCAGTTCACCTTAGGGTTGAGCAGAGGTGAATTTGAAAAAAAAAGCGGGGGATTTTTATTTGAATTTAATTCGTCAGTTGTTGTCATCAAAAGTTTGAGAGCCGTAAGCACGGACTGTAACAATGCGTTTTGAATAGTTAATGAAGTGTTATTAAGGCTTTACGTGCTATCTGTTAGGTGTTTTATTGTGTTCAGTTCGTATTTGAAATACAAAATACTTCGTGAAGTTTTGTTTTTGTTTGTTTTGTTTTTTTTTCTTCAGATAATAGTGCTGTTCATGGATAGGCATTTTTCGTTAGACAAAAGTCATGCGGTTTTTCAGTTTGATTGAATGTATGATGTGGAAGAAATTAATTACCGAAATTAAGGAATTTACAAATGTTTTTAGTCACATTTCCCAATTTATTTCAACTTCACAACTGTTCTGATCTGTTTTGTTTATATCATACTGTAACGCATTGATTTAATGTATGCATTGTATCGCTGAGGCCCTTGTTTAGATTCTGGCGACTAATTTATGTTTTAGTCCTGATGCTGGTAGAGTTTGTCAAACCGTACCTAGCTGTCATCCTCAATAATAATTTGCCGCCATAACGGCGTCCTTGTATTCCGGCAGTCATACGTCGCAGGTAGAGTATTCTGAGCGATCACGCTACACCATCTACGGCCTCATTGTCACTTAACATCATGTGCAATTCAGGACATGTTACCTATTTTGCAAAAAAAAATATATAATATATAACAATCTCTTACTTTTGTGACCACACGTATCGTCCCTTTATCGCTTTAGAAAGTAGCGAGGATTTAAATTAATCATGTTATCAAAACAATATGTCAGAATAAAAGCAAACTACGTTGGACAATAGAATCGTTTCACGTTAAAGAACCTCGCGGGGCCAATATGGCGGCGCGTCGCTTATAATTGACGCTTCTAGTGACGACGGAACATGTTATGGACGTTCTAGTAATTCGAACAGGGAAAACTGTAGAAAATCCAACGGTTGTGTAAAATATTTACAGGTTGAAACTCTATCACGCCTACTCCTTCCTTAAATGTCGGCAACGCAGTTGCGAATCCTCGAGTGTTCAGTTTTAATTTACTATGTATTTTCACGTAAAGTTACTAAATGTTCCTCTGTGACGGATTAAGCGATTAAAAGAGATATAAGTTATTATTCATAGTACTTATAAATTTAAACTTGTTTCTTTATAATTAATACCCATAATAATTACAATCGATTTAGAAAAAATAGTTTGTTTTGAGATTGTTTTCCATTTAAAAATTTTTCTTCACATTCTGTACTTACGGATTGTTTCAAGCTGTACATAATTTGTAGGTTACATGAGTAAAGGAATTACATAATACTGATAAAGAGAAATACAGCGAAGAGATTCGATTAAAATACTATTAAAAAAAAAGGCATCTCCATTAATTCTCTGTTCTTATAAATACTTCAGCGCGAGTGCTGAACACCTATTTGTATATTTCCAACCTTTCTTTTTTCTCAATTGTAAACATTTAACAATGTCAAAATGTGGCGGCAACATAAAAATTAAGTTTTTTTTTTTTGACAATGAACTAACACTTGATTTCGATTGACACATGATGTTAAGTGACAAGGAGAGTGTAGATCAATGTTTCCCAAGCGTAGCGTTGGCTCCAAAAGGGGCAATTCTATCGTTGAGAGAGGGGGGGCGGGCAATCGGCAACTTTTCTTAAAAAATTAGCTTACATAATTCATTGCATTTCTTGGTTTTCATTTGTTTTCGGGGTGCATAGGATAAAAACTGCACGGGTCGAGAGGGACATAAAAAACATTGGTGTAGAGGGTGATGCGTGTACACACAGAATCAGGATTCGAAAAAATCCGATTTTTATAATAAATATCAAAGATCCGATTTTTTATATCTCGGCTACGAAAAAAAAGATCTAATTTCATTCTGTAAGAGGATTGCACGCTTAAAAATGTGTAAGGAATTTGTAAAATTAAATAAGTCCAAAATTATTATTACATTTATTATGAAAAAAATTTAAACAAGTCACAAAAGAATAACTTATTGTTTATTTGAGAAATATTTTGAGATATATATCCGCTCATATATCGACTAAACCTGCCCAGAATGCTACACTCACGTGTACGTCTGCCGGAACACAGTGACGCTGGTAGGTGAACTGATTGACATTGAGGGTTGCAGCTAGCCAGGCGACTAAGGAAAAACCTTATCTTCCTTCCTTTTACCTTATCTTCCTTATCACCTTCCAGACTCCACCTCATGCCGATGTGATGTCAGGTTGTGGTACTATTTATAACAAGACAAAAAGTAAACTATTATTGTATTAAAATGCTATGTAAAACTATACCTCCGTAGCGCAGTAGTTTACCCGCTTGCGCTATAAAGCGAAAGTCCGTTGGTTCTATTCCCGGGCCGCAGGAGTAGTGAGGTCTGGATGGAGACCTGGCCAGTTACCATCCTCGATGTCAAACTGCCGCCATAACGCTTCACCGTCTGCGGCCTCATTGTCACTTAACATCAGGTGAAATCGAGGCCGAGGGGGAGGATCGCAGTCAGCTGTTATTCTATACGATATGAAAAAAAATGATTGAGAATCATTGACATAAGTGACTAACTGATCCGCGAATCTCGATTAGCCGCCATTTTGACGGGACAATCCTAAATGCGAAATTGTGTGTACTAACATGCATTTAGCTTTTTTATTTTTTTTTAATGCCTCTGGCAACTTTTTCCTCTGGAAACATTTGGATAAAGAGGAAAAATAATATAATAATGCATAAACTTACTACAGACTTGAAAAAAAAAAACTTGAAAATATTTGCGTAAATATAGTGTTCACATTTTATCGACCGATAGCTGATTTTTAGGCTTTTCGTCGTCGCCGGTTGCCCACGTTTACCCCGTAATTCTGACCTCTGTAGCTGATACCCATCGAGAGACAAACTTTCAGACGATAATTCAGTTCTTTAACTCTACACATTCATTTTTAAATGAAAAAAAAAATCTGTGCGTGTCTTTCGTCACCGGTAAATAATGTGTTAAGATCAAGATAGAATTAAATCACCACAAAGTTTACAAAATGTTATACGATTCACGATAAAAAAAAATACAAATTTGTCTTGTGTTTGTTCTTGAAAACCGACGAAGTGTTGTCGAGATTTATAATATCACCGATAAAGAAAAAAAGTATAGTTACTTCCTGTTAAAGATTATACATTGTTAACGGCGTTTTAAATGTGTGTGTGTGAGTGTGTGGGTGTGTGCGTATGCATATGCGTGTGCGTGTTTAGAACGGACCATATTTTTTAATCGGTTATGTGCTAACGCCTAGCCTCTATTTCGCCTTATGTAAAGAGAACGCGGCCTTAGATAGTGAACCGTGTTCGTCCAGAATGAATCTGGCTCTCACTCATCTCATCATTCTGGCTCATGGCGGAATAATGACATTGAGGGTGGTAGCTGGCCAGGCGGGTTTGAAAAACCCTATTACCATCCATACTCCAAAACTCATGCAATCCGGGAATCAAGCCCGGGACATTCACGTCCGCCAGCGGGAAAACCACTGCGCAACGGAGGCAGCGAGAGCTTCACTACCTCCACCCTAATTGTCACTTAACATCATGTTACATAGTCAAGTTTTATACCATCGCTTATAAAAAAACCTTACGTACACAGATATTAGCGGGTTTATCGATAACATGAGAACGAATTTAAAAAAATGAACCCAACATGTATTTATGATGAAAGAATATAATTAGAATAGAATAGTCTTTATTGCTTAAAAATATAAACATACATGAAAAGAAATAAAAAGAAAGTAAATGTTGCAAATGGTGCGAATACATACAATACATGATTGGCAACGCGTTCAACACTCGATCATGACATCGGTTTATGTAAAACGTGCGGCGGCGGCGGGAGGAAGACCAAAGGGTTAATTGGTCGCGCAGGTGGCGACTCCCACGCGGGCCCCACCGCCGCACGGCTGGCACGGACCGGTGTGGTGATAATCGTTACAAATAATTACACATAATTGTACGGGCTTCACACTAAGTGTGATTTCGATACAGTGATGCACACTGAATTGTGCTTGACGATCCAGGTTAATATATGATCATCCAATACTCACCCAGGTGCTCACGGGGCATGGTGGTTTCGCGGGGTATCAGAGAATTCGTTTAGAGATTGAACTAGGAACTCAAATTAACAAGAACAACTTGTGCGACTTAGTAACATCAAATTATACACGCACAAAGTTCCTAGAATACTGGCAAAAAATCGCAAAGAAAGTGATTAAGAAGAATAAAGAATGAAAGAACAAACATAAAAATGATGGAATGACTAGAAGATGAAAGAGAATGATGCATGGAATGAAGTAAGAGGAAAGAATGAAATACATGATGAATGAGAGTAACAGAGAGTGCAAGATGATGGAATGAAAGAGAAAAGATGGAATGAAAGAGGAAGGATGGAGTGAAAGAGAAAATGGAGTGGAAGAGAAGCAAAAGAATGAAAGAGAAAATAGGAATGAAAGAGAGGAAGGAAAGGAAGGAGAGGAGTGATTGGAGAAATAAAGAATGACAATGTAAATTAAAAATGTAAAAAAGGTCCCTGACTAATTAAAATGTTAGGGGAAGGAGAAAAAAATATATATGAGCATAAGATTTAACCACGATTTAACGTTATGTTTAGTGACGATACGTGTGTGTGTGTGAGAACACAGCAATGCTGTCACGCCGGCTGATTGCCATTTATTTACATACGTCTCATTTGCGACAACCATTATTTCATTTGATAACGAAATTTTAACACTAGATTTACGGGACCCGTCATTTTGATAGAACAACCCCTAAAAAAAGGTCCGAAGACTAACATGCATTTGACTTTTGTTTTCATACTCTTTCCGGCAATATTGTTTTGTACCAGTTTTTCTGCAAAAATAGGAAAAATTATATTACGAAATCACACAAAATTGTCTAGGAGTCGAAAAGAAAACCATGAAAATGTTGAGATGAAGTTTATTTGAATCCAAATATGGCAAAATCGACTAGAAAAAAGAAATGTCTAAGATATGTAATTTTTTTTTATCTAGTATGAACTAACGCTTGACATCGATTTCACCTAATGTTTAATGACGGTGAGGCTGTAGATGGTGAAGCATGTTAAGTTAATTAAGTAAGCGGCTAGAATACTTCCGGCTCTTAAACATATGACTGTCGGGACACAGCAAAGCTGTTAAGGCGGCAGGCTGTCATCGACAGTGGTTGCTAGCCAGGCAGATACGAAATAATCCAATCATCATACAGACTCCGCTACTCCTATGCCTCAGGAATTTAACACGAAATCTTATCTTCGTCTTATGAAACAATCAAAAATGATAAAGACATAAAACTTCCACTTATTCATTATAATAATTTTGGCTACACTTAAGGCATGTTTAATGCTAGTATTAAATAATTTGTTGATTACATGATTCTTATAAAACCTTTTTCCGCTAAACCTCCTTGGACTGTATGCAAAACAATTACGTCAATAAATTTGAAATTAAAAATAAACATTAAAAAATAAAATGGAAAATGACAAACAAAATGTCCTGCAATTCGTGGAACGTGAATTTGAATAGGATGAAGGCTTTAATTAATTTATCGAAACAAAACTGGCTGAAGATATCCAGTAAGTAAAACATACCTTCTAGTTTTTTCATAGACCGCGTGTTCGCTTCTTATGTTTGTATTTAAGTCAACTTTATCTGTTTTAACATGTAATGGGCTACGACTTATTTCGCATGACTCGTGTATGTCTAGACACAAAAAAGGACTGACTAGCTATCGCTGTCAACGTCAACCTGTCGCCATAACAGCGTCGCTGTGTCCCGGCTGTCATACATGTGTGAGTTCAGATCATTCTTGGCGAGCACGTTTCACCATATACCGCATCACTATTTCATATAAAACTGAGGTCAATTGCCTTTAATTCCATTTTAGTACAAATCGTTTAATTTAAGAAAGAAAAGGGAAACATTGTTTTCCATGAACTTATCGTTTACAAAAGGCTCGACATAAATTTCCTTACAAATTAAAAACCTCTTTCGCATTTTCTTTAAGTGACGATGCATCTCATTCACACATCGTATATTTTCATTTCTTTCACAGATAATGTGTATCAAACACCTCTACATCAAAATAGGAGCCTGTGTACCACAGATATATTGCAGTACTCAAATACAGGAGACGCTTTAAATAAAAATCCGAAAGATGTAAATCTTGGTACAACGCCATCTAGCCAGCGAAGGATCGTCGTTAAGGAGTATAAGAAGTTAGATGAAGAGCAACAAGACAAGCTTAGAAGACGCATGGCTAAGGTTGGGGCTTGCGCCCAATTTAAAATTCCTTCATTGAACGTAAGTTATATTGTCTTTAACCCTTAACGAGAATGAGTTGGAACGAGTGCATTTTATCTTAACACTAGATTTAGTCTTTTCGTATCTGTATTAGTTTTGTGCATTATTGCATTCATATTTTTCCTGTTTCGCAATAAAATATATAGAACAA
>DWQX01004540.1:0-14766 GCA_018245475.1 Pharmacophagus antenor
ATATATATACATATATATATATATATATGTAACACGAGGTAGAAGTCTGGCCTATGGTAAGTGGTGCGCCTGCTCATGTCGCGCGAGAATGGTAATCGCTGTGGCGGTACATGTACTATGAATGGGGGTGAAACGCATAAATGACGGCGTGAATGATTTCGAAATTATCGATTATTTAATAAAAGATATAAATTTGACGCGAACGTTACGCCTGCATCCAATTAACCCCTTGCGATCGTCTGAATATTTATACAATAACCTTTACCCGCCCGCCCCGGTTGCAGTGACGGCGGCGGTGATACGAAAATATCCTCCTCCCGCTTGGAAAATTTTCCACGGATCGATACACATTCTATATCCGTCCGTATTCATACCGTAATTGGTCTTTTTCGTGTCGCCTCGCGTCCCGACAAATTACGCCAATTGATTATTATACAGATAGGGCTAACTAACTAATTCACTTGTTCGGCGATGGCATGGACGTGAGAATGTTATTTTGTTTTTGTTACGTTTCGGATAGGTCGCGGACGTCAACGCCGGTCGGCGACGCGTCCAATGTTAGAGCGCAAGTACATAATTCGTTGTATGTTGCCACGTCGATTGTACCATCCACCGCTATAATGGCCACGTTAAATGGTACACATTTGATATGAGTCGATGTGTGTAAGATCGCAAACATAGATAGAACACTAAGGTAAACCTTAAGGCGAACTATTTTCAGTCGAGCACCGACTGAACAATTTCACGAAAACAATTAACCCTATTACCCTTGTATAGGAATTTCTCCGTATTGCAACTGGTCGGTTCCCAGTAGGTATCGGTTTTTATTCGAAACACTTATCGAGCGGGAGGAATATACGAATTTGTCAACGCTTCGGGCCCCGACGCCGATGTCGCCTTTCTATACGGCACCGGGCCTAGATTTGACGACGTAATGTCGGACCAAATTACGCAACGGTCAGAATGACCGGTGACGAAAAGCAAAACCGCATATTTATTACGAATGTTTCTATTGATTTCTTTGAAATCACCACGTTACATGATTATAACACTGTAGGTGCAATAGACCTACGATGTCTACGGGAAAATAATGCCGGTCCCCAGGGACCGGAGTCGGGCTCGACGTGTTAACGAATAGTTTTACCATTAATTAAACTTATCAGCCTGCGAGATGTCGCGTTTGTATTGTAAATGTTATTATATATCATCCATTGGTCAAACGCGTAAAACTTCCAGTGACCCGGTCGAATGGCACGATGCACGCGCGGCGTCGGACGTGTTAAGCGATCGCAAGGGGTCTTATACCGCACAATTATTATTAGTTATTAATATCTTAAAACGGGGCGTCTAAACCAGATATACAGATGAAAATTTATTTTAAGACACAGTAAAACTATTGGTAACCGAGATTCGCAATAAGTAAAAAAAAAAAAAACAAGTGATACGTACATATTGTAATAGCAATTAAAACATAACACAAGTTGAAAACCCATTGTGCCTATAACAAATAAGTAACAATGCATCATTGTCACGGATTATTATTATTATTATTATTATTCAGGAGCTTAGTTTGTTAGATAATGCGTTAAATGTGAAGGAGAGACTCGTGAAATAAATGCCCACGTACCTTTTAACGACTGCAGGTATTCGTAAATGTGAGGTGCGGCGTAATCCAACGGGGCCTTGCCCTTGCTGTTTTTAACGAAGGGCCTTGCGCCGTTCTCTATGAGAAACTTAACCATCTTCAGGTTGCCGGATGTAGTTGCGTCATGCAGGGGCGTGTCGTCGTCTAAACCTTTAGCATTTACATTAGCACCACCATTGACAAGAACCACAACTACTTGCAGCCAGCCGTAGCTGCATGCCTCATGTAAAGCTGTCCACCCTAAAATTTCAATGGAACATTTAATTTTTTTAACAGATAATCAAGAGTAAGCGTAAGACAATTATATCCGTCTTATTTAAATGACGTACATCGTAATATATTACGTTTTCTTTTTCATTTTTTCAACGATCATTATTAGAATCAAAATTTAGACAGCTATATTTGTACACAAAGCATTTTTTTTTTAAATAATCTTTTACAACAACAGCGCGACCATGCCAATATAAAATTGAATTACATTAATAAAATATGCGATCATGTCATTAAAAAAAGAAACAGAAATATTTACAGCTGCAAAATAATTGTAGCACATAATAAGTTCAATGAAGAAAAATAACAAAGCGCGACAAATGCGAAATTAAAGATAACGCGTCATAAAAATAATAAAAATTATTATTCTTACGCTATCAAGCTTTAAAGTCAATGGTTTGCTGACAGAAATGCTATTATTAAATATATACATAATTAATATACGAGAATCTTTTTTTACAATAATGCAACACTTAAAGACACATATCTACCATAACAAAGAAGTGCAATACATATTTCAATAGCATAAGTTACTTGATTATCTCTCTACGAAATTTTACATTCTGTACCATGAGATGCATACCTGAGTTTTGCCTCCCACAGTAGTTGTTTCTCATCCTCTAAGTTGCAATTCGAGGTTTGCCATAAGTTAAAATTTACACAGGAATTACAATCAATGCTCAAAATCTTATTTTACTTAAATTAAAATTTAATGTTATTCGACTTTACAAGACAATAGAACATTTGAGCAATGAAACCAAAATAAAAAAATATCACAATCGTTATGATAACAATTAAATTATTAAATTTATTTATAACAAAATATCGGAAATGCAATATTGCTGTTATAAAATTAATCTTGTATATCTTATATGATATAAATACTAGCATTATTTGTAATGCTTGTATTTATATTCATCAAATTTCTTGTTATAAAAAAAAATTCAATTGAACTGCACATAACATATTTGTAACTGTCAAGTACAATTTATTTCATAAATCATTTATATGCATATGCTTAATATAAAACTAAATTCTTTAGTTTATAGCACTGCTCTAATAAAATTCTATTTTAGGCACACACTATAGTAAAAACAATAATGTTTGATAAAGATTTCAGATGATATCTATGTCTGAATATACATCATAATGAATAGAATCACTACATTCCAAATTAATAATAAACAATAGTAAATAATAATATTTAGGATTCAATTATTACTATTAATATTATTTAAATATTCTATTATCTACGCCTTTGTCAGCTGATAGAAATGTATTTCCAGACATTGGGATTTTATAACAAACACTCAAGTACATACATATTCCACACAATGTCATCACGATGATAAGGGTGAATCCCATGGTGTTATTATAGGTTAATACTAAGTAGAGAGTATATTTGAGGAAAAATGTGATTCGGTTCACTTGATAAATGACCACACAGGGTTGATATTACCAAGAGAAATGTATATATATACCATTCTTAAATGGTTTTTGTTAACAAGTTTGATTACCTGACACACAAAAATAGCAAAATTCTCATTTCTTTGAAATATACAAACAAAAGTTAGGGATATTAATAGAAAAAAAATGAAAAACTATAATTAATCTTGTACATTTTTTATGTGTTAATCACTTAAAGATTCCTTTTTCACCCCTTGACAATGAATGTTGTGTATGTATAAGCCAGGTCAAACCGTATAGAATATATTTTTTCCTGTTTACCTGTGTCAGTCTGGACAGTGTTATTCAAATGTGTTTTAATTTACATGAAATTGTAATGGAACACTCCAGAAAAATAACCACAAAAACTATAACCATTGAAAATAGACAAATGTAACTGTCTGCACATATATTTGTTTAAAATAAAATGAAATGAGAAAATTTGTTATTGTATTAATAAATATTGCATGAAGTTGGGTATAGAATATTCCCGAAGTTAGCATCTGAATTGGTATTAAGACTGAAAATGTATTCCATTTTCATTGTTTTGAGCATAGTTAGTGAGATATTTAAATTTCATAATTGTGAAATAATATTGTGAAACATTGTATATGAAACTGAATCTACCCATATGGTAGTATAAAATTTTCTATATGCATTTAAGATACCCATCTATTCTATCACCTAATTGGCAATAACATTCAGTATGTAATGTAACTATGACAGATATAAATACCACGGAGCATGGATGCAAAATATTATATGTTAAGTCGGATATATAACATGGGACAGTAATTCTGGGAACTGTTTACACCTAACAGATATCATAATTCAATACCACTCTTATTAACTACTAAGCACTTTAATATGACGCCACTGTGAAACAGTAATATGTTCTTAAGTTTACATACATTATTACTTCACTTTAAAGTTTCTTTGTAGTTTTTTAAGCATTGTTTAATATTTGATATGCCGTTATCAATTTTTGATTTGTTTTTATACAATGGTAGGTAAATTAAAAAAAAAATCAATACTTCTAACAATGTATGTTAAGTCTTAAAAGCTAATTGTAGACACATATTTTAAGTAAAAATGTGGTTATTATTCATATTCATCCTGTTGATCATAAAAGTGAGTGAAAGAAAAAAATTGATTGAGGTAAAATTACAATATGGTAACATAATCCAGTGATCATCATTGTACCCATATGTTCCAGATAAATCTTAATAAATAAATGAGGTATGAAATGATCTAATAATGAACGAATTGATTATTGTCTAAAACTGTGCAACATCTAAGCTCCTGAGTAATTTGGCAAATTTGTCAGAAATAGGCAAACTTTGGATGCGCTTCTCGATAAAGTAATATTTATATGTATTTTTTATGGCAATGATACAAATTACTGTATTTATAGCTCACCGGCAAAATCAGGCACGTCTGGGTCTTCACCTTGATCTAAAAGCTTTTTCACTAGATCATGATCACCTCTTATAGCGGCAACATGCAGCGGTGTCTCTCCCCGTACATTGCGCTGTTGTCTAGTGCGCTTCCTCTCTTCAGCTGGTGTCGGAGCGGCTGCATAAAAAAAAGGCGGGAAGTCTTATATGACCTACTTCTTATTAATGAATTTATACTTAGGAGTTGACTTTTTCACCTGGCCGAGCATCTAGCGACGACAGCTGCAAAACGAGGGCCAACTGCTGCCGCTCCGACATGGGCGATACATGCATTTGGAATGGGGAAGCGCCATCCTGCCCCCGCCCGGAGCCCCGCGACCGCGAAGTCGACGGCATGCTCCGGGCATAACCACTCGTCTACACATAAAGTATTTCAAATCAGACATCAAAAATGGCTCATTTCAATACAACTTTACAATAATTATCGCGCCAATAGTTAGATTGCGACGTGAACGGAGTTTGGAACTCACCTTCCCTATAACGTTAAAAAAGTAAACTCGTTATTTAAAACAGTATGATAAAATTACAATTAACAAACAATAAAACATAGAAACGCAGTTTACTGCGGGGCATTTTCAATTCTCCAAAAAATATAACAATTCACAATGCACACACATCGCGACGGACAACGACATTCGACATTTCAACAAGCACTCTTAGTGATGTTTTTCCAAGTGTTTGCTAATTTATAGTGTTGTGATCCATCTATTCGTCAAGAAGGGCTGCTCGTAGTTAGTCGATAAGTCGTTTTTCAATTCTTCTCAAATTTTAAATCGTTATTTAGAATTGATTTTAAAATACTTCTTGGCTATTTATTACTTATTAAATGCTTTTTCTCTGCCTACAAAATAAAAGAGTATAAAGTATAAATTTCTATAAAGGAATTTAATATAAAAAATTTTTAATTTTTAAATTTACTTTTCTAATAAAATACATCTATGAAAAAGATATAAAATTATCCTAAGTGGCACAATATTATATTTTAGGATTAGCAGATAATTATAAAAGTATTATTTTACAGTCAAAATTGATAAATATTTTTAGTAATGGATTACAAGACTGTCTAAATCTTATTATTAATTAACGAAATATCATTGCAATAAATCACTTAATTGATTAAACCCAACACCGATTAGTTTAAGACAATAAACTGAAAAAATAATTTTTTTATCGATAAGTTATTTGAATAACGATTCATTTTTATCATGAAAATCGTTAACGTTTCCATAGTTATCGGTTTAAGCACTTGTTCCACAAACTATAGATAACTGTCATTTGGTTTATGATTATTGATTTTGTCATTTAAATGTTAAATTCTTTGCCACTAATGTATTTAATACAATTTAATTAAAATGTGGCGTCCAACATTTACGTTTTTCCGGAAAGTGGTCTTACCTTCCATAAGAGATAATATAAATGTAACAAAAATTTTTTACACGACAAAGAGCCGGTTGCCAAGGTCGGCGGCGAGGTTAACCCTTGTCAGTGCTAGTGTCGGTGTTCTTATTGGAGCTGGATATGGAGGTTATACTCATTATGTTGTCAATTCCAAAAAGCGTTCCAAGCTCTTTGAGAACGAAGAATATGCTTTCCTAAAAGAAGCTCCCAACTATCAGGCACATTATAAAGTAAGTTAATGTTTTATGTAACTTTGGACTTACAGGTGTGAATTATCTATATTCGAATGAAGTTACTCGCTGTTAGTGTTATTGGCGACTTTTACAATTTCATTGGTCATGGTTAGATGTGAATCAAGTTTTTTCTTCATCTATATTAAAACAGCATTAAGGTATAATAAATATTTACTTGTCGCTTAATAATTCACTGATGTGTGGGGGAATGGAATATAATATAGTTTATTAAGTGAAAATTTAAGTTTTTTAAAAACTTTTGTGTTTTCTTCCATTTTTCAATGTTCTATTGTTTTCAATTTAATGAACTGTTTGTTATATTTAAATTGCACTGTTTGTATTTTACACATGTATGTAATAGTAAATGTTATTGATAAATATGTGAGTGATTTTTCTCTACCATACTATGTTCAATCATTTTTGGTCATATTGTTACTTAACCTTTTGTGAAATTAGGTACTAATTATTTTAGAACATTGCTACTGCTGGCAACTGCTCTATAAATTAAAATAAGAAAGCAAAAGCTATTGACATTTTTATTATTATAACTAGCTGAGCCCTGTGAATGTTGTTTACTTGTATGTTTTGCAATAGTTAAGCAATAAGTCACTTTTGACTACCTCCATGGTGCAGTGCCTCACACAGTTGCCTCTAAAGGGGAAGTTTCGGGTTCAATTCCTTGGCCTCAGAAGTATTGGAGTCTGGATGGTTGCATGATTTTTCAAACCCCCCTGGTTACCTACCACCCTCAATAACATTCTGCCACCATAACAGCATTGCTGTAGAACACAGCAATGATGTTATGGCAGAATATGTCAGAATATGCCAGAAGGCAGACATACATGTGAGAGCCCGAAGTATTCTTGGTAAACACATTTTTCTTCTTCTGGGTTAACATTGTGTGAAATGTAGGCCAAGTGCTAGCTTATATCCATTAAAAAAATTCAACATAAATATTTTCTTAATTTGCTATAATTATGTAAGCAATGAAAATTAATAACTATTGACACTGTATTAATTACATTATTACTAAATAAATTTATAGTACAGAAATTACAAAACTACCAAAAAGCTTGCAATCTTTTATTATGTTTAGTTTCTATGGTGCAGTTTTAGTTTTATATGAAAAATTCAGTACCAATGTACTATACATGTACAAATGCCTGAAAAATAATATATATGCATCAAAACACTAAGAAATGTAAATATAAATTTGATAATAATTTTCATATTTAATTATAAGACAATCTTTATCATATCCACAACAATAATGAAGCGAAGCTTTTGTAAGAGAAATTGTGAAATATTTATTCGTCTGTATCTGCGGATTTGATGTGTGGAAGGTAATGACGAACTGTGGTGTTATTTTTACAGATGGCGTCATTTATGCATTAAAATAATGAATAATATAGTGTGCGAATTTGGAAATATTGCCCACATATATATTTACTTGCTTGTGTTGCTGATAGCAATGAAATATTTTCGAATATTAAAATTGTTATTGACACTTGGGTTGAGTTTTAATGGTTAAAATCTAAAAATATAAGAATACTGTAATAATGTTGTCACATGATAATAAGTTAATTAATAATAGTGCTTGATCATATTGCCCTTATTTGAAATTTTTGTAAATTAACTGCTTTGTGGGGAGTCTCAATGTAAATAAGTATTAAGCATTCAGGTTGCTGGCAAAGATTCTACATTAAGAGGATTAATTTCTTGCATAATCTGTGTATTAAAACACTATTAGGAAAATATCATGTTTCAGAAGGCATCTTGCGAACTTTACGTATAATATATATTTATTGAAAAAGTATTTATTTACAGTTTCGTTCTGTTTAATCATAAGTTTTCTTTCCATATTTCAGGTCATCAATGAATCAGACATGAGCAACCTGCGCTTGGTCCTGTTCCAATATCGCACATGCCCATTCTGCTGCAAGGTGCGCGCGTATCTCGATTCGAAGGGCATCAGCTACGAGATCGTCGAGGTGGATGCGGTACTACGTCAGGCGATAAAGTGGTCGCAGTACAAGAAAGTGCCCATTTTGCTGGCAAAAGTCGATGGTGGATGTCAGGTATTATTATCAGTGATGGGCTAATACTCGATCTCAATTTTACGTCGTGCCAAGTGGCGATAAGGTTCTACATCGCGAAACATGCCAGCACAGATTACGACTCCATTCTTCCATACTTTAACTGCCTTCCAACGCAAGAGATAAACTAATTGTATAATAGATGCACCCTTGCTCTCTTCCTTATTTCCTAAAATCTATTATAAATATCTAATATCGCCGGCGTTCCCGTGATTGTAAAAATAAATTTCACCAGTCAAATCGTGAATTATTATGCTATTTAAAGTAACCAATTTGACAGGTTTATTGATTGATTCGATTTGACAAAGTTATTGCTTGAGCAAAAACTTGATGCATTAGTTAGAATAGGCCAGCCCCTAATGAGGTGGCATTTGGGGTGTCTACGCATTATATTCAAAGCCCCGCGCAGGAGCCGCACCCCACCCCATACGGCAATAAACGCCGCCATGAGACGTTACGATAGGTACCGTTCAGAAGAGAATCGTTTCCAAGTGCGACGCCTTCAAAGGGCGTTCGAAGAGCGTATTAAAGAACATCGCTCGGACAGGTGGGACTCACTGCTCGAAAGTCTCGAGCCCGCTCAGGACACCTATTGGCGCCTGGTCGGGTGCGTTGAGACTAAGAGTAACGCCCACGCCACTATCCCATTAGTTAGGGACGTCAATGCGTCGTTAGCCTTCGAAGACTCTGAGAAGGCAGATTGTCTCGCCGACTGTTTGAAGATCCAGTGCACTCCATCATCAACGCCCGCCGACCCTGCTCATTTGATGGCAGTGGAGGCAGAATCGGCACGTAGAGCTTCCCTCCCTCCGGAGGGTCCCGCGCTAGAGCCAGTCAATGTGGACGAAGTCTCCGACGTCATCAGGGGTCAGGTCGAAATCCGCTCCCGGCCACGACGGCGTCTCCAACGCTGAAGTGTCTCCCCGCCACAGTTTCTATCGATCGTCTTGCTAATATAGATTTTTAACGTCCTGCTCTCCAGGTGCTCCTTCTCGGATGCCAGGAAAGAGGCCGACGTGATAGGTTTTCCCAAGTCCGCCGTCTAAGAATCTTCCATCTAGCTACCGCTCCATCAGCTTTCTCTCACTGGGGAAGGTGTACGATTTGAACTTCAAGCTGTACTCTCTTCATGTGACCGATGGCTCGTCTCCATCATACGAGCGTTCCTGTCGAATCGCACCTTCCGCTATCGCGCTGGCAGTGCACCCTGGGCCCCATCAGAGCAGGGGTCCCCCAGGATCTTGCCTCTCCCATCTCCTATTCTCGTTGTACACCAGCGACATCCCCAAGAACCCTGCTGTCAATCTCGCGCTTTTTGCGGATGACGTCGTCCTCTACGTCTCGGGCAATAGCCTTCCCAGGCTGGTGCGGACCCTCCAGAAGGCGACCGGGTACCTCGGTGCCTGGTTTCATACTTGGAGGAACGTCATTAAACCGGCGAAGAGCGAAGTCCTGCATTTCACCCATTCCCGCCCTTCTCGCAGCAGGTAAGCTGCTCGCTTCCTCACCCCGGGAGAAATCTCCCTCTTCGACCGCGTCAATTCCTGGTAGGACACGGTCAAATACCTCGGCTATAATTTAGACTACCGCCTCACATTCTCAGCTCACGCCCGCAGAATCAGGAGTAAGGCGGCCTCAGTGTCAGGACTCTCTCTACTCCAAGCGTCGTCCACGTAATATGTTAGTTAATCTTGATGCAAGGGTCGGATCAGACAGAGAAAACACTCAAACTATCAACTCGATGCACAAAATCACGTGCACCTACAATACCAGTCACCGACACTCCTCACGCGTGGCCCGACTTCGTTTCGTTTCGTTCCCGCCCCGCTTGTAAGCGGGACGGGAACGAAACTCGCACACCGCGTACACTAGATACATCCGAATACCCAGGCGCTTCTCGCCCCAGCGTATTGCGTCACAGACGAGTCGCGGTTACATTTCGGCTATCACGTAGCTCGCCACTTGACAGTCGGGCTAAGCCAGCTTCTCCGGCCAGAGTAATGTAGTTGGAGAGCTCACGGATCACCTGAACCGTGGGCCAGTTTCGATTGAGTTGTAATAGTCGTCAAAAAGACTAACAGCGCAGACTTCACCGAACCCAGCAGCTGCAGATATTATAATAATTGCTTGGTATATACAGTTAAACGCTCATCAGGGTAATCTCACTTTACTATAATACCTAGATTGTGTGCAAAGTGAGCTTAGTTTTGGTATTGTTTTCCAGCAACTTATGGATAGTACTGCAATAATATCTGTCCTTGAGACGTACTCGCGTGACAAAACATCCCTGCTACGTGATATCATTAAGTTCTACCCTATTACAAGATATGAAGATGATACAGGAAAAAGTGTTACAGATATTACAAATAAATATTTTGTTATGCACAACTCTCCCGTATCTAGTGAGAAGCAGCGAACTGAGGAAAAGTAAGTTGTATACATCTCATTAAATTTTCATTCTCTATAATTCTCATAAATACTCTCTAGTCTTATAACTAGGTCTCTGTATCACCTATTTCTGCTGCCAATGAGTAGTGAGCAAACATATTTTGTTACTGTTTAATAAGCCCTTGGCTAAGCTGAATAATTTGCACTGATGGGTCATATCGACTTTATTTTCTATATCTATTGCAATGCAATTCTGTATAAAACTCTTAACCTGTCCAAAATTTTTATGGGTAGATGTTTGTTGCTAGGTAACGGTTTGTTAAAAACATTCCATATGTGGGCCCTTGTATAGTTTTGTTTGGATTACTTGGTTATTAATGACAAATTGTTATTAGTGTTTGTTTAGTGTTTATAGATGGACTGGTCTTTAGTGACATATTGTATTTTGGAGAGTTAATGTCTTTCTCTGCCTCCACCGTGACAAGTTGGCATTTTCTTTCAATTACACTCAAATGCCAGACAATGGTTGTCACAATACGAAATTTTACCGTGTGATGGCTCGGTTAAAAAGTACCACTCTCCAATGTTTCTCATCCGGGACATTATTCATTCCCTTATTAACGTTTCCCTATCATCTTTCTCGTCACAGCAGATAAGAGTATAATATATTGCTATTATCAAGCGTCAATAATGTGATACTTTTATAGTGAAGAGCGAGAATGGCGTCAGTGGGCTGATAAAGTATTAGTACATACACTTTCACCGAACGTGTATCGTACCATTGAAGAAGCCTTAGAGACTTTCAAATGGTTCGAGGACGTTGGTGGGTGGACGCAATTCTTCCCCAGTTGGGAATGCGCCCTGATGGTCTACGTCGGAGCCGCTGCTATGTGGATAATCGCAAAAAGACTTAAAGCACGGTAAACATAATTTTTTTACCATTCAATCAGCACGCATGTCACAATGCATGCAAATCGTTAATTTCTTAACTCCCTAATCAGAGTCGCCTGTTGGCTAAACATTTAATTCTTAACTAACTTATTAATACAATTTGAACAATTAACACGACGAGTTGTATAACTTATACAATATGGATTAGTCCAGTGGACAATTGTAATAATTTTTTTACTCTCTTCAAGGCATAACATCCAAGATGACGTCCGGAAATCACTATACGACGCCGCCAGCGCTTGGATGAATGCTGTGAATAAGAAGGGCACCCGTTTCCACGGCGGTGATCAGCCCAACCTGGCCGATGTGACCGTGTACGGCGTACTTAGCAGCATCGAGGGCTGCAGAGCCTTCCAGGATCTCAGGTCTAACACTGACATCGGTAAATGGTACGACGAGATGAGTAAGAATATGGAGAAAAAGAAAGGTAAGGTTATGGCTATGAATGTGTAAAACACCACAAGAACTGTTACATACAAATATGATATTAGTCTATAAATATATTTGTACATGGTTATGTCAAAATGTAGCAATTGCATAGAATTGTTATTGAGGTTTAAACATGAATTTTTCTTCTAGCGCCTCTCCAGTAACTGGAGAGCAAGTCTAGAACGTTTCTCTGCCGACTTAATTTTTGTCCACTCGCTAATATCCCTGAATCGGGATGTATATGTGTAAGGAACGTGAATTAATCTTTTTAACCTTGAATTAGCCAATTTGATTCGTTCAAGAAAAAACTTTAAATTTATGCATGGAGAATATTTGTAATCAATTTAAATGAGATTTATATATAGATGAAAAATCAATTGAAATATATTAACAGTTAATAATTAAATGAATTAATATTTATCTATTGAGTACATGCAATATTAAAAATACAAACCGTAGTTTGCTTGCTATGTATAATACTTAAAAATGTTCTTATATTCATTGAAGATTAACATGAAAGTACAAGCATATTATTTATAAATATATTTATATATACGTTATATAAATAGGTCGCTAACAATGTGAAACATTTGTCAATAATTATATCAGAAATATATATAGAAACTTTATTATGATATATGGTCCCAATTTCTTGTGAAGTATTAAGTAATTTAACATAATTATGAAAAATATTATATTGATTTTTCGGTTGATATGTTTTGGCATAACCGACTGTATTCTTGTTTACTACTTTATCATTTATTTCGATTATATTATCACATGTGTAGGGAAGTGTGAGGTAGTTAGAATATATAATTTTTTTTTCGTTCAGAAATGAAAGAGCTTCATTATGTTTGTGTGTGTGATTTTCTTTTTGTATTCTTGGTTTGCCCTGTTGCCGGGCGATGGTTTCTCTTTCTCTTTTTTATATTCAGTCTATTTTTTTGGCATATACCTTTGCTGATTGTTTGCATAGATGCCAATTGGAGTTTGAATTTTAATAGAGACAAATCTTTGCATGTTATGGATAATAGGGAATATGCGAATTATAAAATGGAAAACGTTTTAAAGCCAGTTATATTGGCACTCTTGTTACTCTTATTGCACTTTGCAGACTATGACGTCACAGCTAGCAAAGTATGATATTAAATTCTACCAGTCAACCGCTTCAAAACAAACTTATATTTATTATTATCTCACATTCATTCTGACCAATGATATTGCACGAGAAATATTTCTATGTTCCAATATTCTATTTAAAAAGTAATATATAAGAACATTTATTGATAGAAATTGTTTGTGAAGTAATAAAGATTATGGCAGAGAGTATATTTGGTAGAACCATATGCATATTCCCTCTTACCCACCCCCCCTAGGTTTTTAATGTGTTGAATTCAGGTTCCACATTTTTAATTGCTCAAATGTACTTGTGATATTTATACCATTATGTATCCAAGGTGTCTTTACAGTTACAAAGATCTTTCACACCAGTCTAAATCACTACTTGGTTAATTAGTAAATGAAAAATTTACCACTTACTTTACCACTATTTGGTTAATTAGTAAATGAAAAATTCTTCACGCTAACTTTGTTCTACCAAAATAGGGAGTGGAGATTTCTGTTTTTCTCTAATCAAATAACATCTCATAATCTTCATCTGAGCTTAATACAGTGAAAATATTATTAAGTCGTTGCCAAACATTCGAGATTTATTAGAGTATAGAATTTTAAACAGACATTTTGTAGTTTAAAACTAAGTCCATAGTTAGTTTTGAATACATTTAGATATTATCTTTTCTTCACACCAATTCACATATATAGTTGTAGGTTATGAACTGTACTTACTTAGCGTGTCCATTGTAATTTTAATAATTCACATTTAGCAGTCTACTGCACTACAGTGTTGACATTTCCAACATCAACCCTTTCGTTACGGGTGCCGGGTATGTCCGCCATTAGTCCGTTAACGGGTTATATATATATTTTTTTTATATTAACATCATTTGATATTAGTTACAAATAATGCTTAATGAAGGACACTTTATTTTATTTAGTACGGATTTTATGTAAGGTCAATAAATCTGTCTAAATGAGTACTGAATATGGACATAGCGCGGAAAGGGCGTTCGTACCGAGAGGGTTAATCTACAAATTGATATTGGAAATTATAACCCTTTCACTCTTCATATATACAATTGTTTTGTTTAGTGTAGTAAACGCCGATATTGCTCACTTGTTACCCGTAAGCATTCCTTTGTTACTTACATATATAATTGGACAAGATTTATCGAAGTCATTGTCAGTTCTCATCTGTTGTGAAAGACGACATTCTCATGAAGCCAATGTGATGTCACCTGACAGAATTAATGGGTAACCATTGCTGCTGCTGCTGCTGCTGCTGGATTCGGTGAAGTAAATGCTGTTAGTCATAGTGACTATTACAGCTTTATCGA
>DWQX01004541.1:0-14766 GCA_018245475.1 Pharmacophagus antenor
CCCCCCCCCCCCCCCCCCCCCCCCCCCCCCCCCCGCCCCCGCCCCCGCCCCCCCGCCCCGCCCCGCCCCCGCCCCCCCCCCCCCCACGGCTACAAAACGTGACTTAAACTTACATAGACGTGTATCATCATTACGTTTTCCGAATTTCATGACCAGTCGTTACAGCAAAACAGCTGTTAAAACTACTTGTGCATTGCCCTCCTTGACTTAAAAATGAATGGTCAAGCGCTAGTCGGTCACACGATTATGGGTCCCGTACCATAAACGACGATATAGTCACGGTTCGTGGATTACTATTCGTGGATTATAACTGTGACAGGCCGTTGACAGATGGACGGATCGATTGCTTAGTAGTAGAGTTTCAGTTGTCCTTTTGGTATGGAACCCTGAAAAAGTTATAGCGGTTAATTTTTTTCTCTTTAAATATATATTTCATACTCCATTTGTGTGCTGTTTACGAATAAAGAGAGAAATTCCAACGCAAACGGAAAACCCTTACGTGTGGTTTAATCAATTTATGGACTGGTGTTCAATATTCTTTGTTTCTTCGCATTTTCATGAATACGAGTAATGGAATAAAGTGTTATTTTAATAACATGGTTTATTAAAAAGTTATTATTAATACAAATAATTTTAATATATATGATGTATCGTAGCGGCCAGTGCTTAAAAAAAGAAAATCCTTTACTATGAGTTTCGCAATATGCTTTTTCCATACCAGTGCGTTCTACATCATAAGCTACATCTTCACTAACCTTAAGATTCTTTTTTTTGGGATCGAAGTAAAAATGCCATTACGCACGTCGTGCCGCGGCAATACTGGCTGGAAAAGCTCCCTAGGGACTTTGAGCCGTTAAGTATTACTTAGCGAGGGCGGTCCAGCAATCTTTGCCGTATTTTAAAAATCGTCACTACTTTTGCAGCCATGTTCCTTACTCTGTCTCATGCTTCCCTCGACTCGAGCATACTCTGCAATGTATTGTCCACGGTGATAATACACATCTTTGGCCATCAATTCTTCGCATCAGTTTTTCATAATGAGTACACGCGAAGAGCACGTGTCCCGAAAGAATCCAATTATACTACCATAAGGTGTGATCGTGGTCAGGCCTTGATCTATATATTTAAAAAAAAAGTCTTTAGTCTACATTTGTATGATACGTACTGCACGCAATGTTAGACAATTCAGGGCAGTTAGGATAGATTCAATGGTTTATTTTCGCAGCGTCATGTCCTCAGGCGATGCTCCAGGGCTTACGCTTCTGACATTTATGATACGCTTGTTTTACAGAAAATATTCATCCATATAATTAACGGTCCAGCGTTCTTTAATTTCTGTACATTTCCCTTGTTGCCATATAACTATTTAAAAATATATATTTTATTTAAAAAAAATACTGAACACTAATTGCATGCAGTGTAAAAATAAGCGAGTTTAACAACTTCAATTTTTTAAATTAATATCTCGCATGTATTGTTGAAATTTATTTAAATGATTTCACTTTTAAGTTAAGGCCAAATCTTCGTCTGTTTTGATAAAATTTTAATTGAATATAATTGTTTAATAAAAAATACAATTCGTTTCTAACAAATATCCTTAAATAATTATCAAGCAGGATATTTACGTGAAGAATTTCACTTGACGTTTAACTAATATTTGGTGGCTTGGTATTGGGCTGGGGAAGAGTGGAAAATAGCTTGGGGCATATTTATAATGAAACCAGGCAGGTATGAGATGCACTGCGCCCTCCGGGCTGAATAGGTGACTACGAAACGCGTAAACTTGTCCCTACCTATTACATTTACTGGTGACTTCTTATGTGATAACATCGAGGGATATCAAGTAGCCCGTCGGATTTGTTAATTTATTTAAACACAATCCAATTATCACTTCCTCGGTTGGGCTATATTTGAAGGAACGATTCTTCTTTTTTACTGTTGTCCTCTGTTAACGGTGGTTCAGTGAAATTAGTGTAGTGATATTACCTCGTTAAGTGCTGCGAATTTCATTCCTCACAAACTGTTTCTTTTTTTAATCCTACACTATTAATGCAGGTGTTCATTATTAACAATATAAATGTAAATCTCTTGTTTCAGACATTTTCAGTAGTAACCTTTACTTGCTCGATCAGAGTTCACTTCTGCAAAGGTAAGAAAAAAAATCAGCAGGTAATTAATTTATGACAATAGTATGTAGTCCCTTCTGTATTAGAGTTCCATAGAAGTATATATATATATTTATATATACTTGTTTATTTTTTTAATAGAAAACATCGCTTATGGATTTTTCTTTGTACATATTTTCTCTTTGAACTTTTTAAAATGGTATTAGTGAACTAGTTCCTAATACTCGTTATATACGGTCACATCGCAAATAACGTTAGCGAGGAATGTTTTGCATTATGTTGTTAATTCATTATTACCATTTTTCAAACGACTAATTAATCAGCGACAAATAGATGTTGAATAAAATATGAAAATAACAACAGAAGACGTGAGAAATGAACATGTACTATTCGATCTGCTATTCTCGGTCTTTTTTTTTTAATTCAAGTCGACATTTGCTAAGTATTATTCGAAATTAGATGTTTCACTCTTAAAGTGATGCGTGATCGTCCCATTCTCCTATTTGTCGTTGATTCGTAATTTTTTTTTTACTTTTCAAGGCGAAAACATGTACACAAACGGCTCACCCCGATTCCAGCAAAACGTATATAGACATGTGCCCCGCGTGGCTGCACCGCCAGCCTTTCTCGCGCCGGTACATATTGACGTGGGAGGAGTGATTTATACGACAACACTCCAAACATTAACCACGTAAGTTATTTGTTTTACCATGCTTACGCTTAAAGTCGCGTCGGGGGTGTCGCATTCGGTAAGTGGAATGTGAAAACCCTTGTGTTTCGGAACGAGTTGAATGGTTTGCGTCCTTAACTTTCTACGTATAAAAAAATTAGATGCTCTGATATTTATTTTTTTATTAATGTCACTTGTTCGCCTTTCACCGATGGTCTTATATCGTGATAATTATAAAACTAGGTCCTTTTATCGCGTAAACAGTGGATAATTCCAACACTTATTTTAAACGTGAAATATTGCTTATGGCCCGGATGTTTGTTATCATTTCGAGCGAAAACAGTGGCACGGGATAATGATGACACTTTAATCCTTTATAGCGTATGCATCATGATACGACAGAAGCTATAATTATCTTAAAATATTTTCGAGTAAATTCTCGGGTATATGAACATTTTATTGTTAATTTATTCAATTATTTATTGAAAGCGTCGTCTCGACCATCTCTATAAGAGAGTCCATGCATCATTTCTCTGGTCTCCCTGTCCCCCCGTACATCCTTCTACACTCGTGTTTAAGACCGTTTCAGGGACATGTTCTTCATTCCTCATAACACGACCGAACCATCTCGAGACGGTTAATTCTGAAGCAATAATTCGTAAATGATATTTGTTCGACCTTCCGCGTGTTTGTCGGTAAACTAATGGAATAAACTTTGCGTTTATTGAAACAGTGCACGAGTTGCACAAAGTGCACGGATTAACTATACTCTCTCTTAACTCGTGTAATGAATAATTTCTATGTTTTACTTCACAACCATTTTTATGTAAAACTTGACTTAATTAATACGACCCTTTTACGTTTATTACTTTTCATCATTTAGAGACTACGTGTTTCTTTGAATACAGTCTTCTTATAAGGATTTTTTTCTTTATTCAATCTTTTAATATTTAGTTTGAAACTTGTTCACTTTTTCAGTGGGAGTGATAGTTCTTTTTAATTATTATTAAAAGGATTTATGAATCATTTCGAGTTTAGGCGCACTGTGTGTTGCCGGTCTCAAATAAGTTAAGCTTAAGGCTATTACGTTGTATTTATTCTAGATTAATTTGTGGATGAACTGGGATAAATTTGCTATCTAAAAATATATACTAATGCTGACAGTGGTAGACATGATTTGTCTAGTACTTTTTTTTGGATTTAATCTAACCACGTTATTTGTATTATTTAATGTTAATATTTTGCAATTGAAATTTGCTTTCTACCTAACTCTTAATTTATTCAGTTTATATCATCAATCAGTCGCTACTCGACAACCCCTAGGTAATCGGTGGCGTAGTCCATGGGGGGTACCCTAATTTAAATGTACATACTGGTAGTCCCAACGCCGGGAGGGCTTTGCGATTGACCATTCCAGTCTATGCCACGCTCCCACTTTTAATAAATACGCACTTTTAATCAACTTGCACAAGGGTTAAAAGTACAAACGGCTGGATTTATCTCTAAGGGCAACCGCATATGTAAAATGTTCTCTTTATCGATATTAATAGTAATTTATTCAAACGAGATGAAAAAAGTGTACTCGTGCGACAATTGTAACAGTAGGTAGGTAATGTAATTGTAATCTTTTGTTGGCTGTACTAATATGTTGCTAACAAAAGGATTTCTTCGAGGAATATCAGTTGATAGTTCTTTGTGATTTCTGGTTTGTGGTATGTAAGTAAACATGGCGTAGTTCACGTGATGGTAGGTGATCACCATCGCTCATGAATAGCGGCAATGTTAAGGTAGTTGCGGCCACGTTGCCGTCTTTTGAGAAAAGAGTTGGTTAGAATTATCGCCAAAAACTGATTCTACTGTACAGTTACTAAGTCGCAACAGTTACTAAGTAACGAACAAGTTCAAAGTAGGTTATAGAAACTACTCTCTTTAAAGATGAGTTCGTAGAGAACGTCTATAATATTTTTTTATGTTTCATTTTAGACATTATCGTTTAGTAAAATATAATTGAAATTACCATTTCAATTATATTAAGGTTTTAAGATCAAAGCGGGAGCTAGGTTTTGCCGAAACATATTTACGCTCGGGGCGGCCTGTTCGGCTTTCATTCGGCCGGAAGTGACGCCCGAAGCATTTAATGAATAATATTTAGTTGTGAAATATTGCACGCGTCGTTTTGGTATATGCATAGCTCTGTCTGCACTTTAAAGTTGTAATAACCTAAACCAAACCTTTTTCACACGGTTAAACTGTATTTTTACAATTAAATACGTCAGTGATTAATACTAGATTTTCCAACACATTTTTATGGTTTTCTTTTCGTATCTGTATTAGTTTTGGGCATTATTGCATTCGTATTTTTCCTGTTTCGCAATAAAATATATGGAACAATGTTGCCAGAGGCGGTATAAAAATATCGAACGCCTATCAGTATACGTAACTTCTTATAAAGAGTCGTCCAGCCAAAAGGACTGGTCCGGTAAATCTAATGTTAAATACAACGGTCCGTGAAAATGACGCAACAGTTTCGATACTATCAACAGGCTATATAAAGATTACACGATGATATCGTTTGCTCGTTAAGTTTTTATAATTTGTAAAATTCAGATGAAATAAAAATTAAATGTAAATTATAACGATCCGATAAGCAGGTTAATTATATTTAACCTGTTATATTAACGTATAGTTTATCCCACGGACTAATAATATTAATATATGTATATATATTTACATATTCGCATTCGTGGTGAATCCCGCTTCACCATATTTACATTATCACTAACCCTTTGCGGACGACAACTTTGATGTTGATTGATATACCTGATACAATACAATGACCTTACTTATGAATGATCCCGTAGAAACATTAATCTTTGATTGTTTTTTATGACTTCAATTATGACAAAATTATGTAATGGCAATATTCTTACAAAAGTTACACCTCACAATCGCCAGTCGTTCCACCGCGCGAAACACGGTGGCGACTATGAGTCGCCTCTCGTCCACAAAGGGTTAATATCGTGTCGAATTAAAATGGTTACTCCATAGAGAGTGAAATGTAAAAATCTTTTTTTGAATTATTTAATATTAACCCCCATGCACTACCGCGAACTTCTGTAAAAGTCTCGCCAAACACGGTCGTCGATGTAGTCACGCGAGCCGCCGAGCGGCGAAGGTCGAGCGGTACAATTTGAAACACAACAGTTTACGTTCGAGTTATATAGTCCTGTTCTCGTATTTACATAACGCGATGAAAATCTTGTGAAAATTCCATTGAGTTTGCTTAAAAATAAAACTCAAACATTACACATCATGAGACACTTTAAAAAATTACATGGACAGTTTCCCAATAAAGTCATTGATGAAAATTGCATAGACAAAGAATTATCGTTTGATTGGATAAAAAACTAGTGTCTCCAAATATAGAATCATTAATATTTGCTGTACAAGATCAGGTCATTATGACGCGACAACACCAAAGGGACATTATGAAACAGCACAACACATCACCTCAGGGTGCGACAAACTGGCGGGGAACTATTATGTTAAACAACATAATAATCTTGTCCAATACGTCTACTGGTGTTTAGCTGAAAAGCATAAAATAGAGGTCTCGGCTTTGTGTTGGAAACATAATCTTAATCAGCCGCATACAAGAGCAAATTAGGCCGCTAGAATTTTATGGGAAGTTCCACAATAGACCAAATTTAATGTATATAGATAAAAAATAATAATAAAACTTATTTAAAAGATGTTACAGTTCCTTTTGACTATAACATAGAGGACCAAAAGAAATGGAAAAATTAAGTAAATATCATGCTCTAAAAAAAAGGTCGTTTATGGTAAACGCATGCGACTGTAATCCCAAGTTATAAGCGCAACTGGAGCAGTTGCGAAAAGCATAAAACGATACATTGATAAATTATACGCCAGTATAAATATCAATATATTACAAAAACGGACAGTCTTACACACGCACACAATAATCGGTAAAGTTTTAGGAGACACAATATTCACCAATAGCAATGAAACAGACATCTATTTATTTTAATTTAAAGAAAAAAGAACACATGCTCTCAAGGGGATAGTGGCAATTTTTTTCTTGAAGTTTCAAGACTGGGTGCCACTAATACCGACTATATTTAAGTTTTGAATACCGTCACAAAAAATATTAATAATAAACGCGTTAGTAATATTTTAATTGAAATCAATGACATTATCATCAGATCTATAAAAGATAAACAAAATAATAAATAAGCAATTAAATATTAAGAAACAAATAAGTTGACAATTACTTAAGAGTCTGAAATAAGTAATCTTGCTTGATATTATATGTTATAACTTTCTTTATGGTATGATTATGGCATGGAATGGTGTGGCATGATATGGTTTAAATGGGATTACCTCCAGAGATTAAGATCACGAGTCGGACTCGCGCTATTCATGTTTCGCACAAAATTTTCATCACGCGACGGATTCGTCGAAGTAGTGGAAGGCGTTATTAAGAAAATAATTCTCCAATCCAGGTACACCGATTCCAGACTGGCGAAAATGTTCTCGGGGATTATTCCTGTAGTAATTGATACAATGAAGCAGCACTATTTCATCGATAGAGATGGGAAAACTTTCCGACACATCTTAAATTTTTTGCGCAACCGCAGACTGATTTTGCCGTCTGATTATCAGGAGCACCACCTATTGTTCGAAGAGGCGAAATTCTTCGAGCTGCACTGTAAGTTATATTAGCTATTAGTAATTTTTGTTTCACCATCTTAGCTCCTCCTTGCAATTTACTCGTTGTTTTAGCTTCCCACGCCACTGAATGAAATATATTAACACTTTACCATCCGTTCATATAACTCAGTTTGTTTTCTATTCGGTGCCTTTAATTCAGAATTACTCGTTCGTTCCGTAAATGTTTACTTACCTCCTCATCAGCTCTCATCGGTGCTCGCTTGTGTCATATCTCTTAATTCTCTGGACATAATTATGATTTGCGGAATACCTTCCGCATGACGGCTCCCAATATGTCTCTACAAAGTGTTTATAGCGGAAATCGATTACCTGTGCATCCAAGTGTCGCGATATTACAAGTTTGTAAAACTTGTTTAAGTTTTTAATGATCGTGTGCACTGAGATTATTATTATGTCTGTAATATAAATAATCGGCGATATTCTGATAACGCGGGATCTCGATTGAACATTCGTGTTATATGTCTGGCTGTTAATATATATTTATTTAATAATATTTCTCATAACCCATACTACAGATGCTTGGTTACTTATCTCGGGATTAAAGCACTGTTTGAAAAATGTCCCAGATATTTATTATTATTTTTATTATTATTCAGTTATCAAGGCAACATGGTGCGATGTATAATCGCAATTTACCGTAAAGAGGTCTAGTAGGAATCGATTCCAGTTTACCATCCACCTTGTCGAGCTGCCAATACGCTGTGTCCCTGAGCACCCTGCTTCATCTTCAGTATTATTTTAACATGTAAAATTTATGTTGTTAGCAAATTATCGCTAGAAAGTGAATGATTTTTTAGAAGTTCGGCTACCTACTACCGACTATAGTCTAACATCTTTTTCTTGTCCTCAGATTTGGTGCATGCCTTACGAGGGTTCGTAAGCGAGTACTATGACCCGTTCTTCAGTCACCATGCTCTTCAACGTAGACTGGTGTCTCCAACTCAAGGAATGTGTTACTACGACATTCAAGAGATGAAGGACGAGGTGAGATTTGTTTAAACCTTATTTTTTTCTTAGATTATAAGAGCTAACGATACGCGAATTTGAAATGTATAACATCGTTTAACCCTTTCACCGCGGCGCGATTTCGAAATAATCCATCAACAGGCACGGTACGTTATACGCACGTCGGACCCTGCGACGCGCAAACCGATGACCAAAACAGTGCCCGAAAATTTGATATCATTCGCAACACTTCAAAACAATCCATGCATATAAATTAAAAATATCCATTTACTTATTACGTATATATATATCGATGGAATTCTAGGGACGTATTTTTACGTCTTTCGTTGTGAAAGGGTTAAAACAAATATGTTTTCATGCTACTTTTGCTTCATAATTTTTATTTGTCGTCAAATAGGGGTGCGTACACCTGTCCGTAACAGACTATCAGCCTTCAAATTATAAAATCCTATTTAACCTTGTACAAAACGGTGATTGAGATTGACGAAATTGTATCAGCAGTAATATGCTTATAATTTGTTTCAGTAATAACTGAGAATAATAATTATTTCATATTTATAAATGAAACATGACTATTATCATATTCATGCCGCGGATTTATTCAGTGGCTTACAATTGTCTTTTAATACAATGTCGATAAATAATTCGCGATAGCAACATTCTGTTCATCTTTCTCTTGAGATTACTTACGTCATGTCCACCTTCGTTTACGTGCCTTATTTTTGGGACTACAATACGTAATTGGAATATAGAGAAGATTTATGGAATTGTTTTAACTATAGCTTAGTATCGTAATGCGTAAACAAAATTTTGTCTTTTATGTTCTACGAAAAAATAAAAGTCAATGTTTGTCCGAAAAATTAAAAATACTGTTCTTTGTCTAAGCATGTCCTAAGGAGATGCGTAACCCTCCTTAGCATTCTATGACTTAATGTTTATGTCTCATCATAAATATTTAAAAGTTAACCCGTTGCGGATGAAGCCTCGATAAGCAAAAAAAAAAAATTATCGAAGTTGAACAATTAACACTAATGTCTTGTCATTGGGAGATATCGCGACTCGAACTTTTATGCTATATTGGACATTTATCTAATAGCGCAAGTTAAAAATACTTCGGCGGCTGTTTTGCTCACTCCTCCGCAAAGGGTTATAAGTGAGAATGTTCGCCGTTTGCACTCCGAAATATTTTGTAACGATCACTGGCGGCTCTGTTTACGTAGACTTTTATTTTGAATTTTTATTGTAGTTTAAAATCGAGCGTAACATGACGCTGAAATAAATAACAACCAAAATCACTAATAAACTTTAATCATCAATGAAAGGAAGCGTCGTGCGTGTTTTTTGCTAGAAATACGATGTCCTATGACGGGGGACAGCGGAGTGCAAAGGGTTAGACACATGAATTCTAACATTTGGATTCTATAAAAAACAAAAATCTAATACAATACCTACGGATAGGTACTCCATCATCCTGTTAACCGTTCTATTGTCGTTAAGAACTTGCTGTGCGGTAACCCTTATTTTTCGTTTTTGGTTAAAAATTGCGCTAAGCAAAACTGTGCAGATATTACTATTAACAATCTGTTACTATATCAATTAATCTGCATTAAAAAATTTTTATTTCATTTTGTTTTCAGAGAGGCGAATAGGTTCATATACCACGTCTTCACATTTAAGTGAAAGTAGTGGTATGTTAATGTATGTGGAATAGTAGATTAGGTATGAATAGGTTATAACTTCTTCAATTACTGTTGTACACATTATCGTTGTTTAGAAGGTATGTTTGTGATTTTTCATTAGATCATTATTTTGTTTTTTTTTTGTCTTGTTATATTTAGTTGTTCATGCTATTTATTAGTTATAACTTTAGTTTTCCATTCGATTGTTATTACCGTTAGGTTAAATTTAACAGGATTATTATACTATTAAAATTATTACCTTTGGCGTCACGTATACCGATTTAATGTATGTTCCAATTATTTGGGCTCATCTTCTGTTTTTAAAAAAAAAGACACGCTCGGTAAACATAGTATGTATGATGCCATAAAGCTGAATTATTTTCACCAATTTAGTACATTAGATGTTTTTTTTTAACTAATGTTATTATTTTCGTAGCTTGGAACTATTTCTAATTTTGTTTACCTTTTAAAATTTAAATATTTTATAATATCTTGTTTAAAATTGTATACCTAGAGAATTAAGTTTGAAGGTGATGGGACAAAAAAGTAGACGATATGCGTAAGTCATCAAATCAAAGCGAAAGTCATTAAATTATTGTTAAAAACCTCTATTGTGATTTTATTTCGATTTACTGTTAAACAATACTTTCAGATAATGCAAGTCCGATATATCTTTTATCAGTTATAAGTGATTTTCTTTTTAATTTTTTTATTCAATATAGGTTAGTGATTAATCACATTATCAACGGATTTTGAGTGGAGGATGTGATCTGCGAGTGCGGAGAGCGCTAGCTTAGTATTAGTCTATCCACGCTCCGATTTAAAAGCATCCGCTTTGTGTTTGGACGGGAACACCGACGCTGGCAAGCTGTTTCGTTCCGTAGCTGTTCGTATTATAAACGAATTTTATAATTTTGTTTAAAAATGCCAATATCATATTATCTTTGTATCCTCTCCGATTACTTGTATAGACACATCTTGCAGTGACATCTACTTAGACCTGACAAGTATTTCTGTTTCTTCTTTTTTAATAGATGGCAGTTTCCTCTATTATTTAGCCAGAACTGTTTTATAGATGTCGCTCAGAAATTGCACGTTGCATTACCATTACTGATTTATAATCGATATACAATATTTATGTATATATAAAAGCATGTGCAGACCGTAATTTACGTTTTGCGCATGTAACTTGTTGAATACATTATAATTATTGAAGGTGGTTATTTGAGAACAACTGAACGTTGAAATGGACGATTAGAAAAACGGCGCGATTATGACTAAACACTGAATTATTAACCGTTCACGACAACAGATGGCGCAGTGAGTACAGGCAGTCTAAATAGAAGTTGGTAATATTTCAAAGTGGCGAACGTGTAAAACGATGGTGAAAATCTTATTACGTCGACTTTGTACGAAGTCTTATAAAAGGCTTCCGTTGGAAGGTCTCCGTCGGAGATTTGAAAGATCTTTTAAAATGATTGCGCATTCAATTTAAAACTTTTATAGGTTGAAGAAGAGAGTTTACTTGACATATGACCAATTGCGAGTTGAAGATGCACTTCGTAGGTCTCGGGGGTGACGTAAACGGAAAAAATCACGTTTCTTGCAAACGTTTTATTTTTATGCATTTGTAGCGCTAATAGGAACACGACCCGTTCCCAATTAGAGCTTTCTACTCTATACGGATCGTGAGATAGAACTCTGATTAACGGACAGACGGACTGATGGATGGCGGACGTTAATAGGGTTCCGTTAGTCAAACTTTTTGTGTGTACACTCGTAAAAAGCTAGAGCGAGGTCCATCTCGATTGACGTGAGAAAACTCCTAAGTACTTTTACGAATTCCGGCGGCGAGATTCACAGTGATTTTAATTATGAATATATCCACGGACATTCAATCACCAATCTATAATTAAGCGAGGACCGTTGGTCTTGTTTGCTCACTAAATATTTCTATTATCGACCGTTCATAAAGTAAAAGTGACCTTCAAATAATTCATTCGAGACGATAAGTTATTTCAAATATTCGTCGATAATTTTTTCCCTTGCAATAAAATATTTAATTTTTTTTTCAAAGCTTGATCGCTTTACTTAATCAAACATAGAGATAGTTTCTATTAATTATTATTAGGAGGAACTAACGACCGTTTCGAGTGTCGATTGATTTAAAATCTTATGGCTTCGGATAAATGTTGCACACGCGGTGTGCGACAAGTCACGAATGGGTTAAACAAAAGGAAACGGTATAAAATAAATCTGTGTGAGAAATCTTGTGCGTTGTCGGGACGGTGTAAAGGTAGATGATAAATCTATGAGCGACGCCATTATGACTGCTATACGATAATTTGCAAATATTTTATACAATATTTTTCAAGCATAAATTTCAGTACATCTGGTGAAAACGCTGAGGTAAGGAGAGAATTGACACATACCGTGCCACGTGCACCATCGGTGGTACACGCAGTCTCATTATTTCATACGAAGACAAACGTCATAACAATTTTATTTACTCAAAGCAGTTCTGTATAATTCGTTTGTACAAAATAATGCTGTATTAAAAATGCAGTACCCGACAAACAAGACTATTCACTTGCAAATAAATTTAAATAAATATCTGGGAATTTTTCTACACACAGTGCTCTGATCGTAAGATAGGTAGCTAAGCAGCATCTGTAGTACCTGTTATCAGAGACCAATAAATATAACAGAGATAAACAACCAGACAAAACAAACTACAAATGTTTATAATTAATATTTGTTCCGAGCGGGAATCAAACCCGCGACCCCTGGTGTAAAAGGCAGACGTTATTAACATAACACCAACGTGCCAGACGAAATGTAAATATTATCCCATTCGAAACTATTTGCGCACCGTGTGTGCAAAATTTATCCGATGCTGTAAGATTTTAATTATATAAAACGTCTCTCAAAACGGTTGGCCAATAATAAAAGGAACTATCAATCGTTCTTTTTACTATGTAAAATGAACGGGCAATTAATATTGAAAGTTTTATAATTACAAAATTAAAATTGTTACCAAGCAATGTACGAAAAAAATAAGACTCAATACGGAGTTTATTAAAAATTGCAATTAAACTGTGGATAGTGTCAAGCGGACGGATCGATAGTTAGTTCGAAAATAGATTGGCGGGCGAGGTAATCCGTTCGATTTGATACATGATATGTTCAGTTAAAAAAGCAAGACGTCGCCGTAGAAATAACCAGAACAATAACCCGCATTGTTATATGTAGGCCTATCACTTTCCATCAAATTGAAATGACAGGAGCGGAGCATCTTCGGGTCATTTGTAATGAAATGACATTTTTTTTCGTTATATAAAATATAAACAAATAACTAAAAGACATGGCACAGCTATTTCAATTATATGTCTATTTATTAAATCTACATATAATATACGTCACTACTCGCTGTACTGCTATTAATTTTGTGGGAATAAGATAATAATAATAATAGATTTTTAATTAACTCGGCAAGCATAATTTAATAAACACATCAAGAAAAAATATTAAATATATCACAGAGAGAAATGAATGTAACAAACAATGAAACCCGATAATAATATTTTTATTGTGTTGCAATGTTGAGTCGAAAGGGATATACATACAATACTATTTTACTATTTATTTCCGTTAAAATCATCAATAGTATCGATTTTATATAAAAATAAAATGAGCTACCGAACATATGTACAATTAATCAAAACGAAAATTAAATCGTGTAAGTTAAAGCAATATCCTTAATTGCGTCAAAACTGTAAATAGCATCATAACTACAGCGAAAGTGTTTCTTTCATGTATCCTAGTATTTTATAGATAACTGTTAAAATACTTCTTCACACTATTAGCTTACAAAAAACAAATTAACTGGAGTTCAACGCTGAGAAACTATTACTCAAGTTAAATATTCAATTTGTAACAATCCCGGCCGTCAATATAATGTCAATATCAATATCATTGAACCGTTAATTTCTGAACAAAAGCAGTTAATCTTTCATATCGCTCGAGATTTAATGACAATGTATCGAAAACTATGCGATGAGACATATCGATACTTATTCCGATAGCTTTGTGAGCACATGTAACTTTTCGTCGCCTAGTTTGATGTCAGTAAAATAATATCTGTTTTTTAATTATTTTCTTATTTATCACTAGTTTACATTATTTGACCTCGATCTCACACGATATTAAGTGATAATGAGACCGTAGGTGGTGAAAGCGTTGTTGCCTAAAATGCTCGGGTACACAAATGTATGATCTGTAGGATCATAGCAAAGGTATTATGACAAGAGGTTGACATTAAGGGTGGTAGTAGCTAGGTTCCGAAAGAGCCATTCATCCCAATCCGACTCCAATACTCATGTTGCCCCACATTCGAACCCGGACCTCCGTGTTACATAGCAAGCTGTATACCACTGTGCCACGGACGCGCTCTGACATGCAGAGTATTTCTGGAGATATATTTGTATAAAAATTGTGCTGCTGCTGCTGCTGCTGCTGCTGGATTCGGAGAAGTAAATGCTGTTGGTCATAGTGACCATTACAGCTTTAT
>DWQX01004542.1:0-14761 GCA_018245475.1 Pharmacophagus antenor
AGGTTAGTTTTACGAAAGACAAATGAACTTAATATATTATTAAACAAAAATTCTACAAAAGACTAGGCGGTATGGTCGAAAGACTATAGCCTGCGCCATGGGCGAAAAGAAAAAAAATAGATAGCCCGTGAATTGAAAGTAGAAATTTTGAAAAAAAATCCATAACACAACACGAAGGCAGTCAAAGTGCACTTGTTTCCGTCCGAACTGTCGCTGTGGCATGGCTTCTGTCTATGTTTGGTGGCATGCTTACAGTTCAAGGTCGTGCCCATATAAACGCATCTACATAAAAAAAAATAAAAAATAAGGTGATCTTTCAATATTTTCTTATCTTTATGGTCGTGTTTACTTTGTGCCAATTATGATTTAATTTAAGTGCACCATATTGATAAAAAAATTCTATGGGGGTACCGCCACTGCCTATGCTCACCTGAAACACGGACTGTTTCTCCGTATCGTGCGCTTTGTTGACGTGTAACAGAGCAACGTGACCGTCGCCCGACAGCGCGACTGCTCTGCCGGAAAATGCGGGCAGGAAGTGTAACAGTAACGGCGGCGCCACTGTTTGAATCGACCACGCCCCCTCGATGTTCGATTTCTTTCTCAAACAGCGCACGTCCCATACCACCACGTAGGGCTCCGCAACTGCTACCCCATCAACACTGCAACATAACACTTAAAATAAATTGTCATGCCTTCCAATAGTTCAATAAAATTACACGCGCAGTCGGCATTTACACATAGTACGATACCATTTTGTACTGTTATAAATATAATGCTCCATATTTTAACATTTTCTATTTATTATTAATCAATTTCAAAAATAAGAATATTAAAAAAACCTGTTATTACAATATTTAGTTTGTAATGATTTTTTTTTCGTGATTAATCAATAACACAACAGTTAAATTATAAAAATCATTGTTTACTGGTTAATATTATATACTCTGCCGTAAATACACACACATACATTTTTACCCACAAACAAACACTGACCACGGTCGCGAATTACAATTGATTTAGTAATTTATTTTTCATTAGTTACACTTACGACTGACTGAATCCACACGAAATCAGTAAATCACCCTGCATATCTAAATCTGACAAGCAAGCCGTGTGCGCTCTAAATGTATGTTCGGCTTCTCTAGGTGTTCTGAAGTCGCGGAGTGATACTTTTCCATTAGCGCTCCCGCAAGCCACCAAAGCACCGCCTCCGCTACGCAATACTACACAACCATCTTCTTTTATGGGCTGTAAATATATGTTTTATTCATTATAATCCACTGTAATTTGCACTTTTTGTCAAGGCATATTACATCACAATATTAAATTGTGGAAAATAAAGTTGTTTCTCAACAGAAAGTAAATATATAAATAAAACTGGGTATTTGGTTCAGAAATTAAGAAACATTTCATATAGACATGGTTAAGGCAACAAAACATAAAGGCAAACTAACTCAACATGGCAGGTTGCAGTAACCCCCACTGCTGTTTTTCAGGGACCTCCTATTTATTTTTAATGAAGCCTATTTATTATAACTAAAGTGTGCAGAAACTAACAGTGAAGGTAAAACCAATACTACAAAAACTTCCACACATAAATGAAAGAGAAAACAGAAAAGTAAAATTAAACCAAACAATAACACAGAACATTTGGCTTAACCTGTATAAAAATTAATATAAAAAATTTAAGTCATTTCCCAAAAATGAGGAAGCCCTCTCTCAAAAGTCACTTCTCTATTTACTAGTTAATTCCGGAACATCTTCAGCCCTGTGGTCTTTATAATGACACTTTAATCTGGACTTCACATCATTCACCACATTGTAGGAGTCAATTTATGTGACTTGGTCTATTATAACAAAAAGGGTGCATATTAATGATTATTATGAAACATGTGTCCATAATAATAATTAACATGTAATTATAGAGATTAACAGAAAATGAATGTTATTTATTAATAAAAATGCTACACTAGTCTAATTACAACATACTAATAAATTAAAAAGATTTAACTTACAATTACAGATTCAGACATTTTATTTACATCGAATTCTAAAAGTTTGTTTTGATGGCCACCCATCATTAACTTTGTTGGGCTGACTTGAAACAGACATTGCATATCTGTCATATTTTGAGATCTGTAAAGTGTATTTGCAATAAATAAATTAAAGGAGTACTTTAACAAAGAAACATTAGTTACTGTAAATCTTTATCAAGACTAGCCAAGGTATTAAACTAATGTTGCACTCCATCTAGCAGCCAAGCGTGAATCTTGGATGCATACCATGAACCTCACTCTCTTTTCTATTTTGTTATATAAGAGAAAGTTGTTATGTTATGTAGGCACCATTGCAGCAATTATTTCTGTATAAACATAATAGTGGTAGATATAAATTTGTGTAATATTTTAGTGATCCTTTGAGGCAAACAAGGTGGTCATTACGATTGGTTTAAAATATAAGTTGAAAACATCAATTTATATCAGTTAAACATCTGTCATATAATCTCCTTGTGACATTAAATTATAACTAAAATGAATTTATTTATTACAACTACATATTATTGTAAGTACCTGTATGTGTGCCTCGGTATACCTCTACGTATTTGATGCCTTAGAGTTGTTTTTGTCAATGCGTATATCCCCTTTTCTACTGTTAATATATCCCTGACTTCTTCAGACTCATGTATTTGAAAAGATGTGTACTTCTGCATAGTGGGACCGTAATATGATGTGACATGGCCCTAAAAATGAAAGTAAACAATTTACTCATTATCAAATACATATCATGTATTATAATTTTGGCAAGTACTATATTGATACATACATATATATACTTACTGAAAGGTTAATTCACATGCATTACATTTAGTGTTAATACAAGGTTTATAGTTTGACTTACACCTTGATTTCCCATCCATATTAACTCTTCAAATTTGTCAAAGACTACAGCTGATACACCATATCTTTCTCCACCATCAACCAAGACACTACTACGCATCTCATATTCGGCATCTTGTGTAGGTATTAAATACTGCTGCGAATATTCTCTGCCATAGTCATCTGTTGAATCATCGGTAATGTAACCATAAAAGTCTTTTAAAACATATTATATTAACATATATAAGACTTAACTTTTTTTAGATACAGCTCTTTCAGTTAAAATTGTAATTTTAAATGTGTGCTGTGTCACATTGAGATTAAAAAATATTACTAATATGAAGTCTACAATTATAATGTATAATTAATATCAAAAAACATTATCTGAATTCCCTAATAAAATTTAAATTAAAACATGATCGAGACCAAATGTAAGATTTAGTTTATACAACAAAACTTATTAACAACTCACAATTGTTGGGCCAACTATCATTTACTATTCCCACTTGCTCACTGCTGTACTCCATTTTGCTATCACAAATTTTGGTTTTCATTCCTCGACATCTAGACTAAATTAAATATTGAATTTTCCAAATGTGCATGAAAGCTTCAGTTTATTAAATAACCCTCAATTTGCAATAAAAATTTAAGTATAATATGAACAATTTCAACTACATTTAAAAATAGAGAAAGCATTTTTTTTTAATAATAGAATGAATTATACAGCAAAATTACATTCATGAAGTAGAAAATCGAATAAAGACTTCTCCAATTAAATAATTAATGAATCTAAATTTCAATAAAATGTATGTTACTAATATAGATAATACTGAAGTTGAAAACCCTTAAAATCATCTTCTTTATTCCCTTGTGTTCTTGACCCAGTAGTGAGTAATAAATGACAAATCTGAAAGATTTCTAAAGAACAAGGCAATAGGTCTTTATTCAAATAAAAAAAAATACATAAATAAAATATTCTTCAATATTCTAGATATTCCCTCACTACATCCAACGTATATATAAATTAATAGATTTTTGATAAACAGGAGATATATTACGTATGGGATTAAAAGCCGACAAACACAAGGTATATAATCGACTCAATGTCACTACTTTGATTACAAACCAGTTAACAGATGATCGGACGGTACACAAAGATCCAAGTAATAACACTATACTACAGGCTTTACAGTTTTTGACTTTAATATTTTAGCAACACATTTATGTGATTGCTACACCTGCAAGCATTTGTATTAGTTTATAATCATAAGTAATATCAAACTTAAAGTCCCTCTTAAAATTCTGTATTCTGTCAAAACAGCTTACGTTTCAATTCAGTTAGTGTTGTACATATAACATCGATTTTTCATGGATAAAATAGGTAAGGAAGTTATCGGAAAGTTAATAGAACAATGATTATATACGTACTGATAGCTTAATTATTTCAAACCTACGACAAGAATACTTATCAATTTTAGTCATACATTTTTATTGGAACAATAAGTGGTAAAAGAGAATTATCACAATCTCGTTCTTTGTATAAATTTATTTTTATGATTAGTAGACTGAATTACGTGTTTTATTGATTTACAGTTGTTATTATAAGTTTCTTTTAGTTTATTTAAACGACAGTGAAAAGGCTTTTCACATGGATGCGATGCGCCGGTTTATGTGTACTCAGTACCACAATGCTCATTAATTTAGATCTTAAGATATTATTCTTTGTTATCAAAGTAGTAATATTTGCGCAATAAATAACAAATTTGTCACTTTTTTTAGAGAGAAATAGAAACCACATATTGTTTAATAAATTGAAGGTCTCAATTACTGTTCTCATCTATTTATGAATAAATCGCCAACTTAAAATTAATTTATGAGGAGTTAATACTAAAAATGTACGTTTTCGCTTTATATTATATGCTAAGCACGCTTCTTAAGTTTTTCAAATTGTACGGGCTTTAAGGGGGTGTTGAAAGCTCAGTGCACCGTACGCAATCTGATAACACGATGTGATTACGTTAATGTAAGCTAATATATTTGAGAATAACTTGATGTGCATCGCCAGGAATAGCGGTTACACATGTTTAAGTTGGTTGGACATACTTCTTGATTGGGATTCTAGAAACCATTCAAGCGCTTTATTTCTGATGACTGTTAAATTTCGCTGTTATATCTGCACAAAATTATGCCACTCGTATATTTGTTTAAATAAATATTTAGGATATTGTGTATTTCTTTTGAATTAGATGTTAAAGACAAAAAAATATACAGATTTTATTTGTTAGCAAAATAATTATTAATAGAGCTTAGTTATAATACTGAGATCCTAACATTCACTAACACTTACTTTCACAATATTGTTATTCTGATTATTATATATTTAATATTTCTAAATCAACCTTTACATAAAGTTTAAAAGTAAATTGTCTAATATGTGAATGAACTAGTCATTATATTTTATGATATAAAGAGAAAAAAATATTCACACAGTATAAAATTGATAATTAGTTATTCAATTTGATGCTCTTTATTACAATTTATTAAATACTTGTGTTAAATAAGCTTTTGATTAACTATCATAACAGACCTCTCATAATAAATACTTAGTTATTTTTATTTATTTTTAGCATTTAATCAATTAACTGACGTTGGTAGAAAATGCTGATAATAACTTTTAGTAAATTCTGTCATAAGTTCTGGCATGGCCTCAGGTAATGTGGTGAGATGTCGAGCAGGGCTTCCAGAATATCTTGCAAATGAGGGTACCACTGTTTCAGCTGGTAGCACAGAATTGTCTTCAATCATACAACAATCTTTTAATACACATCTGCGACCCTGAAAATGTTTTTATGAATATCAAGGAAAATAAATAATACTGTTCACTAATACATATCATAATAATGTTTGATAATGAAATCTTATTTTAACACTATGACCACTTACAGTCAATATAGAAATTCTGATGACACGTTTTTTCGAAGAACGAATTTAGGTTAGCAACACCTTGCCTGTTGTGGGTTTATTATATGCATCCAGGGAAACTCATCTATGTATCCAGTAAAACTTAAAAATGCCAATGTAACCTCATCACTGGCTTTAGTTGATTATTAATGTTCCATGTGTTTAGGTCAGTGTTCAAAATGTTTAGCAGTCAAAAGGGTTAAAAACTTTAAATTATAAAAAATTACAAATTGGTATGTAAGAATTAGTATTTTCTGCACATTTTTGTTTATTAAAAGTTATAAAATTGTTATAAAATACAAAATGGTGATATATAAAATGTGTAATGTAATAGACATGTTAACAAGTTAATACAAATGCTGTACATTGTAATAAGGGCTTGGCCACACCTGTTAATGGGTTAAATTTCTGAAAGTTTACTTACTATAACAACATTTTTTCCAATATATACATAGGAGCCTACTACTGCAGCATTAACAACAGTGTTTTCTCCCACAAACACATGGTCACCCATTTGTAGAGGGAAAAAAGCCACCCTGGAATGCAGGATTTTTATTTTCATTATATATAATTGTTAAGAAGAAATCACTACATCAAGTACACTAAGTTCCTTACCCTTTGCTAAATTTCTTAAACGGCGGTCGAATTACCGATCCCTTACTAATAATACAAAACCTTCCTGTTTTTACATTAGCAAGATCTCCTCTTATTATGGCATCACTTTGTACAATAACTTTACCATGAAGTACAATGTTTTGAGATCCACATAAAACTGTTTGTCTGCTGACTTTGTTTCCAGAAGCCTAAAATTAAAATTAAAGTTAATTGAGACTACATGACTAATTTTTATTATACAAAGAGACAGGAACCAACTGTTTCAACGTATTCCGATTTATTATAATAGGTATCTTGCAACTCCATTTTATCTTAAAAACGTATCTTAATTAATTTAATATATTTTTATATCAAAATACTGAGCAAAACCTCTTATTCGAAAAGACAAAAATAAATAGAATAACTACACTCGTCTCCCTCTCCACTTTTAGTTAAAATCGACAAAAGTTGGAATCAACTGAGTAACAATGACAGTGACAGTTGTTATAGTTGTTATTTACATTTTATATGTCATAAAAAACAAAATCGTAAAACGCGTCTGAATGCGAAAAATGTAACAATTTATTAAAATTATTGAGGTCTAAAAATCGATTGCTGTATATCTGAAATTTATTCCAAAAAAATCTTTAAATAAAAAAGTTTAAGTCTTTCTTTTGTATTAACTGATACACTATTGGCCACTAATAAAACTTGCATCTATGTAAAATTTAAAAAATATTTAAAACAGCGGGAAATTAATCTTAAATCCTTAATGGAAAGTAATAAACTTAATTTTTGTCACATTCAATTAAAATTTCATTTTTATTAGCAATTTGGAAATAAAACAATGGATCGTTACGTAATACGAGAACGTAGGATAGGGGCAGGTAAAATTTTTCTTATTTTTCGTTCCCTTACTTATTTTTTGATATGATTAAAAGCCGTAAAAAATAAACATGTATACTTTATTGTATAAAATAAAAATACTAGAAGTGTCGTTTTAATTAATTTTTCCAGGAAATCCCCACCCCAATCAATTAGTAACATTTTCATCAAGTTCTGGTGCTAATAACATATGGTTTGAGTAAGTTATTTAATAAGAGTAGCATATTATATATTTTTTGTATTTACTTGTATGTAGTATTAGTATCATTTATCTTTTTTAACGTTAATTATGATTGAATATTATCATTATGAATACAAAAATAATTACAGACCCGAAAGCGTAGTTTATGGTGGACATGGACCTGATTTTTCAAACGTACAAAGTTTAAATAATAGGGGAGTTGTAAGTACAAATATTGTGATAATTTTCATAAGTATGCCCATATAACAATAATTATAACTTTATTTGTTTTTTTTACAAATTGTATTAGTATATAGTTTTACGTGTTTTACATTAAGATATTTCTTTTTTGTGGTGCCCTATTTGGGAGTGATAGGGATTATATTCAGGGTTTCATGATTACACATACTTGTTCTCATTGAAATGCAAAAATCGCATACAATACATGTACAATAAATGCAATACATGTTAATGAAGTAATCATAATGTTTTTGTTGGTCACTCACCAGAATGGTTTCGTATATTATTTATTCACGTACCAAATTCATTTTACACCATATGCATATAACAACATGTATACCTGTTTTCTTTTTTCTTTGGTAACGTTGGATTATTGCTAAATTAGTTGAGACAAGTTTTTGCGAAACTTAATTATAACAGAAAAATTCATTCCTAAATAATATTGCTTGAATTAAATTTCGTTACCGTGTCTAAGCTTTTTTAAAATTAGGCGTAAGGTCAATTTATATTGAAATATGTGCACGTAATTTCTGTAATTATTATAAAAGTATAATTGCGGGTTTCGTTAGTAATAATATAAAATTTATCGCATACTGTCTGAATGAAAAAAGTTTAAAAAAGTAATTGCCTTTTTATAAACTTATTGAGGCTTCTTTTTAAATGTTTTTTTTTTCATCTCGGCAAAGCCACGAAAACTCCTAACATTTTAATTAAGGTTACTTCAACGTCAAAGGGACGTTGAGGCAGTGGTTGAGGTATTGTTTTCGAAGAACAAGGGATTAACTTTGTTGTTTGCGTAATTGTTTTGTTTTGTGTTTTTTAATAAACCTTCATTCTCATAATACGATTCGTCTCTATAGATATTACAAAATCCAGGGCATATTGTGTCCGGAATAGATCCGCGCTATTTAGCAGCTTATTCTGATACTAGCGCTTCCTATGTAACTCCAGGTAAACATTCTTATTTATTTTAATAAAATTCATAAGCATAATATAATTAATTGAATATATAAAATAAAAATTGCATTTGTAGCTTGTTGACTTTAACAAGGAACCTTGATAAAAAAAAAACATTAGAGACACTGCAATGCCTGCGGGTTCAAATGTAATTCACAATTACTGCAGCTCGAATTCACCGATAATGTTTCCCACAAATAATATTAAAATAAGTTCTTTATTTAACACCAAGAGTATAAAACAAATTATTATTTAACTAATTAAACATAACATTGTTAGAAAGGTAACGATCAAATAAAAAAAAACATTTTGTTAAGATATTTATACATTAGGTTCTATATAATCAATCCGTCATACTATAATGTTTTGCTGATTAAAGATACTTAACGCTTCACGTACTTGATCATAATAATATAAAAAATAATTTATGGATTTGTAGCAGTGTTCGTAGATTTGCATATTCGGATCGTTTATTACATACGTAATAGCTTAATAAAATTTATTTTATTTTCGTCTTATAAGGACCACAGAACTTACCGGTCGACCAAAATAGTTTTCCTCCAGAAACATCAGTTGGTGTATTTTATGGTAATTATATGAATAAAAATTTAGGGGGGGCCGACAAACCTACGTTGAGAGCGTTTGCTAAGAAGCCTCAATTTTCTGCAAAAGGTAATTCATACTTTGTGTTTCGCGTGTAGCGGTGTTGGAGGTAATTATATTACGCATAAATTTCTTTTAAGAAGAAAGTCCAAGAAGAGTGGTTACATCAAAAAGGTCTAATGTACCTATTTATGCTACTACGTCAGCTTCAACATTAATTAAAGAAGAAAAATTACAGAACTCCGTACCGAGTACTAGGGAAGGTAATTATTTATTAATCTTTAAAAGTGCAACTACATAAAATTATTGATTGCCTGCTTGGCGCAGTGGTTTAGCGCTTGCCTTTTAACACAAGTTTGGGTGGTAGTAAGGCTTTTTGAACCCGCCTGGCTAGCTACCACCTTCAATATGCCTCTATAACAGCATTACTGTATTCCGTATACATGAGAGAGCCAGAAGTATTTTGGACGAAGACGCGTCGCACATCTGTATGTGTGACGCGTCTTATTATTCCCGTTTTATCTTAATTACTGTTAATATATGGCCTTGTTGTCACCTAACGTTGTGTGAAATCTAGACCAAGTAATAGCTTTTAATCGATAAAAAAATTGTATTACTGCACATATGATGCGAGTGAAAATTATGAAGAAAAAACTGGGAATCACCATATTATAGGTAATTTAAGGTATTCATCGAGTATTTATATTAGAAGCAGAAATTTAATATCAATCCCTATTTTCCAAAGTATACAAATGTAGAAAAAAAGTATGTAAATTATGAATATGTTATTTTTTTAAAAGAGAGTAACATGTTCTATGGGAGATTTACTGATATACAAAATATTATAATGACGTAGATACTCTTTGGTTTTCTTTTTAATTGAGTATTTATTTTATTTTAATTGTTTCCTTAATATTTTACTTTAGAAGAAAAAAAAAAACCAGTAGACACCACGCAAAACAAAAATGAAGCACATGGCCAAGTAATGTCGCGCTTCGACAAATTTAAAGTATGTCCGTTTTAAGCAACTCATTCCATTATAATTTTATCTTTTCATTATCATGTATGTACAGCAATTTCTTTAAACAAGTATAAACAGTTAATTAACATTCTACTATCACCTTTCTTTTATGTTCCATTACAGTTGTTTATAATAACGTACAAATGTAACAAATTTTTATTTGAAATATGAAAATTCGCAATGTTTTTATGTTACATATATATTTGCCTTAAATTACCACAAAAGCACAAAGCGATGTTTTATTTTGCTCAAGAAATCCCACCGTTTCTTTTATTGGCTTTAGCTTTGATCATTAGCAAGCTACGTATAAATACATCGTTTACGTTAAACGATAAAAATAATTTGTTCAGGTGTTAAATAAAAGCGGTCCAAGAGCGTTTTCCGGGCCCGTGGAGAAGGTGTTGAAATGGCATAAGATTTTACAGGACGTTGGGATTTTGATTCTTTACGAAATCGTTGGTGAGTGTGCGTTGTTTTGTATAATTATTTTTTTATGTGAGAAATAGTAACTTTATGTTTACAAACACTCTAAAATCGCTGAAAAAGGCTTACCATAAAATGAAATTCAGAATTTTATTTTAATTACGAGTGTTATTTTTTAAGTAAATTTTATGGTAAGGTCTTAAGTAAATTATTTTTGTTATCGGTTATGAGCTAGCATTGGGCTTCGATTTCACCTGATTTTAAGTGACAATAAGGAGGTAGATGGTGAAGTGTGTTTGTCCAATATACATCTGGGTCTTATATGTATGTCTGCCGGAACACAGCAATGCTGTTATGGTGTCAGGTTGACGTTTATTAGCAAATTTAAATTGATTGCAGTTAGACTATCTAACAGAATAACACCATTTTTTTATATGATTTAAAAACAATGTAAAAGCAAAATCGTGTAATTCGAGTACCGTGCACATCAAAGGACAAGTGTCTGTGTTTACTACATAAATATTAAAGTAATAAGTTTGCCATGCTAGCCCAGCCGGAGAGGGTGCACAAGTTAGACTGTGCTAGTGGGTTCGTGTGGCCTTTTGTGGCATACTGGCTAGGTAAATTTTATAAAATTGATAGATTTGTGCTCATTTACAATTCCGTTCATTCTGAGGTAAGACAGTCCTCTGATAAATCAAATGTAAATTTTGAATTTTTAAATGGGATGCCCAAAGAAAAGTTTGGAGGTTCTACGCGTCGTCTCAATTTTCACTTAAACGAGGACCAGCTATCAAAAAATGTTGCTTTTATCTAGAGTTTACGTCTTTATTAAGTCCTATTAATTTCCATTTTTCACGTATTTATTTTAGCTAAATGCGTCAGTGTAAGATCAGGTGAATCTTGTGCGAAGATCTTGGTAATAAGAGACGAAAATGGGCCGGCCATGCAAGTAGTCTATTACGAAATCGATTTCCTCTTACCTACATTAAAACTGCCGTGTACAGTTAGGTTGGTAATTTTTTTTTATTTCTTGGTCTGTAGCAAGAATGCTTATTGAAAATTATATCGGTGTTTTGATTTCTTATTCAGTCATTCATCATCATTCTGCGGCAGTCCAATGCAGGACATAGGCCTCTCCCAAGGAATACCTCTTAGTTCGTAATTCGACCATCTGCATCCGGTTGTTGCCCGTTGCTTGCGCTAATCGATATTTTATCAGGTTACTATATATTAACTGTTATTTTTTTAAAGAGTATTTGTAATTTCTATAGAGTTATAGGTCGTATGGTGCGTGGCACTTGCCGGCTGCAAGCGTTCCACGTGCGTCCTGCGACCGGCGACGATATTGCGACATTGCCGCGTCGCGCCGCAATCGGCGACCAGCACGTCGCCAAGCTGTCGAAGGAGTACGCCGTTATCAATTAAAATATTTCATAAGATTATTGTAAAAGAGTACAATAATAGTTATATTAATAAATATATTCGAATATAATTTTTTATTCATTTATTTTTAAGAATTTTCAATATTATGGTTATTCCAAGAAACAATGACACGATCAGGGACTAGTGGTAAGTCACCTACCCATAGCAAAAAGAGACGATAGTTCGTATATTATCATTGTCACTTTTTCATGATAAGTTTTATTACTTAAATAATGTTTAGTTACACGTCCCTTAACAACAACATTTTAATGCCACTATCCGATGAGTAGACTTATGCCCACATAAAGTAAATTGTTTCTCTGACTATTACTTATTATTACTTCTGGTAAATTGTTGAAAACTCTATTGCATTTAAGCAATAGAATATTTGTGGTCGATTCACAGAGTTCACAGTTAAGTGTACTTTAGAATATTCGTGATAATTAAAATCGTTCGGTCTACAAATAATGTTTATATTATCTTTAATATAAATTAGCCGAAAAACATAACTCAAAATTATGTAAAGAACTACACGAGTTCTAATAATCATTCCATCATAAGTTCGTTGTTAGCATCAAAAAAGAGTTTCATTTCGACTAACTGTCTGTTTTAGATTTTGACGTTAAGACATGTCAGTCTTATTGATATAAGGTCGTGGTGTAAAGTCGATAAATGTACGAATCGACAATTACTGTTTTAATTAAAAACTCCTGAAATGAAAGAGTTAATAAGTATACCAAGCTATCAAGAGGATGAAGATGATGAATATACACCTTTAGAAGACTCCGACATAAGCTGGAGCAATTTGTTATTTCTTCCATTTCATCCGGTTTTTAAATTTATGGTTTTGTTATCGGTTATTGTAAAAAGCGTTTTTGTAAGTTTGCATTTTTTTGATAATTCATTGTTATTGTATTTGCAGTTATATTCCAACACTAGATCCTGTATTTGTTTTCGATGAAGATTCTTAGTGATATGAAAAATCTGACAGAATGAATCATTAGAATTTACCATTTAATTTCCTATTCAATAGGCCTCAATACCTTTTTTATAGGTTGAGTAGGAAAACGAGCGGGCAATTCACCTGAGGGAAAGTGATCACCGTCGCTTATAAGCAGCCGCAAAATTATGTGAGTCGCAGCTGCTTTGTCCACTATAAAAATTATTAGTATCATTATAAATAACGTTAGTATTCGCACCGTCATCAAACATTGCTATCATTATACTTAACCTTAACTTTTATTTACTTTTATCTAATAGGGACCTTTACAATCTGTTTATCCAATTGTATATTGCTGGGATGTGCTTGATCATAATATTTATTTATTCTTAATAAAGTACTTTTATAAATATTTATGTGATCCAATCTATGGAATTGATACCTGCCTCCACATAATGCACAGGTAAGGATTAGATATGTTTTTAAGTTATAAATCATTAATTATAATTTATAACTACTATTAAAATAATGTTTTATTATAGACAAGTAACAGATGAAGCAATGAGACGTGAATATCTACCTAAATCAGCATTTTTACTTCTGATCGATCTATTGTGTCTTATACCATTCTTTCGTTTGATGATCGATTCTCCGTGTTTCTTTTATGAAGAACTAGATATATGGCCTAACATATTGTCTTTCACTGAGTTTGTGACGTAAGTAAATCAAAAGTGAATAGCTAACCATTATTGTAAGTTTTTCAGTGGCGTATTAGACAGGGAGAAGTCTGCGAAGTGATATGAATAATGCAGTGGTAATATCGTCTCTCAAAGTTGTTAATATTGATTGATAGCTAAAATGTATTCTCATAAACTATATCTATCAATATAGACAACAATATGAGCATGAAGATAATTTATATAGTTAAATAGAAAACAAAAATAAGATGGTAATGAGACATCCATTTAGCAGGGAATAAAAATTAAGTTTGTTCGGTAAAAAGCTTTAAAAGGCAAATGTGTTGCATAAAACAACTAGTGTGTGCCTACTGAGTAAATTCTAACACATAAATACCCATATATTAAAAACAGATGATATTTTTCTGATATTTATCAATTTTTACCTTCGTCCTGTGCTTAAGGCCTAATTCCAACAACTGTTTATTAATTTTAGTTTACATCATTGCTTTACGGTTTGTTACTGTACAGTTCAGTAATGCTACTGAAAAATAAGATCAATGTTAATTTACGGAAGTTTTACTAATTAAATGTCAATGTAATTATTATGACAACGACATGAGTTTTATGTTACGTTAATGTTTCTTATATTTTTCAGTATTTACAGAGTGGCAGATTATTTTTCTCTATTCACAACACATGACTATGTGAAGCTTTGCGCGGGTTTCACAATAATGTATCTTATAACAATTAACTGTATCACTTGCTTTTTAATTTTGCTTACCTACATTGGCTTATGTGATACGTGTGTAGGCTCTAGATACAAAGACTGGCGAAAATTTATAATGCATAAGGTAAGCCTATTTTTATATAAATTACTGTGTCAAATACTCTAGAAGCCAGCATACAGTTATAAAGTTCCAACTTTGCAGTTTAACAGTTCTGTAGCTTTACGTATTAAGTGCTCTGATTTTT
>DWQX01004543.1:0-14761 GCA_018245475.1 Pharmacophagus antenor
CACAAATAGATATATACAAATAATAATAATAATAATTTCCTACAGAAACTATTAAAATTTCAAACATGCTTACAAACGTTAAAAGAACAAGTTTGTAAGCTTCGACCAACCGGTCTTTACCTACGTAAAAATAATAAGACAAGATTTTATTATGTAGTGAAGACTATATCTACAAATAAAAATTGTCACACGTTTTTTAACACATTAGCAACACCACAACTTACACAAAAAATACGATTAATTTTTGTTGCAAAAGTTCTACTGATAATTGTAATAGAAGTACATATGTATTAATAGATTTAGTGAAATATGTATCGCTATATGAACTCAATCTTCTACGGTATAAACTAATTTTTTTGTTTTAAAAAATTATTCATCAGATTACTTTATAGTAACTTGATGAATAATTATTAATATTATTACTTAAATTATAATATCGTGTTTTATACACGAAAGCAGTTTTATAACTAAGGTTATATAAAAACTTTTTATTTTGCGTTTTTACTATTTGATTTAATTATTTCATGAATTAATTAAGGGCATTGTCAAATTAAAAAATATACGTAAATACTTTATCACTACTATACGCTACTTAAATAATAATTAGATTTCCGGTTTCCTTTCTATTACATGCGTGTAGAAACATAATAGTCGAAAGTTAATTTTTTAGTTTGAAAGTTTAAAAATGGTACTCTTAACGAAAAGTATATAGTTTATGACTGTACCAAAATTTTTAAATATTCAAATAATTAGCTCAGGGTCCGAGTGAAATCTTATCGAGAATTATTTTAAATGGTCTAAATATTTAAAAGTTACCAATTTATAAATCGATTACTTAATCACTGATAACAATCACAAATTTACACAATCGATTTAACTTTGATCACATCAACACACCTTATTACAAAACCGGCGTAATGGGAACATTTTCTTTCTTTCTTTTTTGTTTTATTTGCAATAGCGCGAACCGACAAATCTCGCGTCTGCGCAGTAAGAACGCAGCTATGAACTGACGTGACGTAGCCGGTTGGAGGTATGTACTCTGTTTTTAATGGACGACGCCTCGTTCGCGAGATAACGAATTGCGTTAACACGTTGAATTTTGTAATGAATAATACGTATTGCGAGTGTAACGGATTATCGGAATTTATCTTGGGTTGACTCTGTCATAATTTATGTAAATTAATAGTTGCTTTCCTATTATCATCGTTATTATTTGTTTAAAGATTTTTTGACAGTTCTTTCCAGTTCCAATGGGTATGGAAAATTATTGTTTCATTATCGTCTATGTTTTGAAATATTTATTACTCTTTAGCACCAAACACCTTAATCATAGGCAATTGCGTAATCTCTTTCATGAAAAATAATCATACGTTAAGATTTATTATTAAAATACTAATTGTAAAAATAAATTATTATAGGAAAAATATATTATACTCTCAGCAATATCTTAGTATAATCGTAAGATATTTTACTTTATAATACATTTTAAAATTATTTTACTTAAAAGACATAAGTAAAAACCATGTGGTCAAGTATCCAATTTCAATACGTATCAATAATGTTATTGATAAATTTCTCATTACATATTGCACGGATATGCTTTAATGACACGCCTGCTTTACATTCTTTTTTCAAACTACTTGGACATAATTAGTCACGTTTCTTTTAGATAAATACTTTTTGTATCAATTTATGCAATATGTAGCATACAAATTATAACGGTTGTGAATTCATTAATATGATTTTATTTATTAATTATAAGCTAACACTAGAACTCGATTTCACCAGATGTTAAGTGACAACGAGACCATGGATGGTGAAGCTTGGCTGCCCAGAATAGTTTTAGCCGTCACATATGTGACTGCCGGTATACATTATTGACGTTACGGCGGATGATTTACATTGAGGGTGGTAGCTAAATGGCGGGTTTGAAAAACACTAGCACCATTTAGACTCATCTACACCTGTGGTCCGGAAATCGAAAAAAAATAATCTCTTGTTGGCAGTCTTTGTTCTAATACAATAATTAAGACGTGTGATCATTAGTCGCATACAATTACTAATTTCCGTCTGCAAATAAGTCTTGCAATCAGCACTGAATGTGTCTACTTGTATATCATTGTTATCACTTACTGTCAGGTGAACGTTATATTTATCTCACCGGGCTTCGTCATAACAAGCTGGTAGTTTGGTAGTGTTGATAACGATGGGACCATCTTAACAATTGCTATTATGCCATTGTAGGTTTTTTAAATAATAGGTAATATTTACCCACCTTAACATCCTAAGCTTGTAGGCATTTAAGAAATTTTTTTCATATGTTATGGCCTAACACTTGATATCGATTTCACTTGATGTTTAATGACAATGAAGTGTACAAAAAGTAATAGCAGTAAATAAAACATCAAAATAAAAAGGAAATCAAATGTAAGTAAAATAATAGTAATAGTAAGCAAGATAAATGATAATAAAAAAATAAGAAATAAAATGTATAAAGTAATTAGAAATTATGGAAACCTTGTAATAATAAAAATAAAACTGCCTTCCTCATTTAAGCGAGACGTATGATAGAAGGAAATTATCTCCAAATCCATTATCTTACATACTATATTCCGTATGTAAGATAATTAATATGAGAACTATGAACGGAAGAAGTATGACAGCGAGACTAAATTGTAAGAAAGTCAGAAAAATAAATGTGAATAGGCCCTGTCATACCGCAACAGGGGAAACGGGACTAACAGAAAAATAATTAAATAAAAAAAATATTACAATGAGACCGTAGATGGTGAACCGTGCTCGCCTGGAATACTTCCGGCTTTGTTATAGTGGGAGATTGACATTGAGGGTTTTAGCTAGCCAGGCGGGTTCGAAAAACGCTACTACCAACCTAATTACAATTTAAAAAAGTTCTTATAAGACTCGGACTTTCGACATCGATTTGAAAATCGAGTGTTTCAGTTAATGGTTTTTAAGCTTTGCTATGACTTTAATAAGAAAGAAAATTATACAACTAAGAACACAATTAAATAATAAACGATGGTTGCAGTTTTTAGATATTATTATATATTTTTACGTTTTCAGTAAATACATACGTTTTTAATTTCATAAGCACGACGGACACCCACCGCTTGGCACAGACCTTCCCCAAGAATCTATGTACCAATCGTTTCCGATTCCCAAACTATTACTGTCGAAGAGTTTGATACTATTGGGTTGTTCAAAAAGTAATTTAGTTTCTTCCCGACAGAGGATTTAATTGTTTTTTTTTTGCACCCAACTTCACACTCAAGCCATATAATTATTATATGCTTTGAGAGCTCATATAGCAAGGCAATTTTGTGTGAAAAACTCCAATTAATTCTACGCAGTAGTTTTCGGTTGGTGCCCTTTTATATATTAACAGCGATAAGCAGCATTTTCGAAATTATCTTTCTGTTTCACCACAGAAAGGATAAAATGCTGTTCAAGCCAGAAAGAAATTGACCGATGCGTATAGAGAAGGTTTATTGACAGTACCCCAGTGCCAGAACTGATTCGCTAATCCGGCGATTTTGATGTCGAGACTCCACCACGTTTGGGAAGGCCGGTTGATGCTGATAAATACCCGATAAAGGCATTAGTTGATGCGAAACGGCGAATAACAACACGTGAGATCGGATTGAGATTAAATTTATCAAATTCAATAATTTATGACCACTTGAACAGCCTAGGATTATCCTCGAAGCTCGATGTGTGGGTTCCCCATGTTCTCACAGAGAGAAATCTGTGTCGCCGCTTTGACGTCACGAAAAAGATCCGTTTTTGAAGCGCATCACCACTGGGGACGAAAAATGGGTTGTATACAACAACGATAAATGCAAGAGGTCATGGAGCAAAAAGATGAACCGGCAGAAACCAACTTCAAAGCCGATATTCACCAAAAAAAAGGTGATGCTGTCTGTTTGGTGCGATTTTAAAGGAATCGTTTTTTTTTTAGCTTTTACCGGGTAAGAACGATTAGTTCGGAAGTCTACTGTCATCAGCTGGACAAACTGAATGATGCACTTCAACAAAAAAGGTCAGAAGTAATCAACAGGAAAGGTATAGTGTTTCACCAAGGCAACGCGAGACCTCACACAAGTTTGGTCACTCGCCAAAAGCATTTACAGCTTGAATGGGATACAATGCCACACCCAACATATTCTCAAGACGTGGCTCCATCCGATTATTATTTGTTCCGGTCACTTCAAAAATTTTTAGACGGTAAAACCTATACCACAAATGAGGTCAAAAACCACCTCGATCAGTTTTTCACCAGCAAAGACCAAAAAATTTATGAGCGGGGAATTATGCTACTACCAGAAAGGTGGCAAAAGGTGTTGGACCAGAACGGCGAATATATAATTTAATAAAATATTTGTTTAATATACGAAAACTGTCTTTCATTTCCACAAAAAATAATCTAAAGTACTTTCCAAACAACCTAATAAATAAAAATGATTCATGACTATAAATAAATGTGTCCTTTCATTGCCCTCAATTGAAACCGGTCCATCATTCCGTTCTTGAGTCGACAATCGAAGTAGTATTATTGAAGCCTTATTCTATTTGATATCTTTGCATAACTAAACTGTAAATCTTGATTCTTAACAACGATAAAACAAAATGTCTAATATTAACAGAGATCTAGACTTTTAGGCGTAAATTAGGCATTAATTATGAATGTAGAAGTTAGGGCATTTTAGGTTTATGCTCATAGTCGTGAAATAACAGCGAACAAAAACACTTGCACTTTGAGTAAGAGAAAATAATTAGTGTCACGTAAGTAATTAAACAATTATAAAAAATATATGTAATTTAATATAAGTGAAGTAAAATTTTCTTTGCCTTTAATAAAAGTTGTACAATAAAATATTTTCTCACATAAAATTTTATTTTATTTTCATCGAAGAGATATCTTAACTAATTTATTTTTAACACATTATTTTTTTTTGTGTAATTTGCTATTACGTTGAATCAGGCGCAGCTTAATTATAAATTCCTGTATAAATTTCATCGTCACTACTTCGCAGGATTATACTTTTTATAAAAATTATAAAAGCAAATTAAATTTTCAATAAAACATGAACACTTTAATAAATAAACAGTTAACACTGATTTTCAGAGAAAAATGTTACGTATGTATTCGATCTCTACAATATTACGTGAAATGGAACTTTGAACTTGACATCCGGAAACAAAATTTATAATTATGGTTCGATTGGCAGAACAGTTTCTAGAAACACTCAGAAAATATAAATGTTACTATAAGCAAGACTTTTGCCTAATTCTTAGTAAGTAAATGAAAAAGTTGGATCGTTATGTAACAAATTCAATTCATGTCCATAAAAGTATATTGAAAAATAATAAATTAATGCATAGAAAAAATTCTAAACTATTTTCATACAAACGTTTACGATAGTAGGCACTGGCCTGCCAATAACATAAATTTAATAACTCTAATAGTCCATGTATGCAAAATTTTATCTATATAACACAATTAATTGAAGAACAGTCCTTTCCATTTTCTATAAAAAATTCATAATTGATATTTATACGAAAACAGTATATTGGGAAAATTTTAAAGTTGTTATAGCAACTTTACCTAAACTGTCAGTTAATTCTATTGCTAATCCTAAGTGTGGTTTGCGCGACGTTTCTCGAAATCTAAGTATTTTCCACGATCATTTAAAAGATATCACTAGTTAAAACTTAATATATTTTATTGTTGCCTGCAGGGTTAAGTGATATACTGTGCACATATAGTAAATTTCAGTCAAAAATCGACTATATTATCACCAGAAGGCAACGATACCTTTATATCTGTGTTAAAAACCGCATATCATTGGCCTCGTGCATAAAAAATGGCCAAATGGGGCGAAGGAGATCCTCGATGGATTGTAGAAGAGCGACCTGATGCTACTAACGTTAACAATTGGCATTGGACGGAAAAAAATGCCGGACCTTGGTCTAAGGACCGTTTAAAAGAACTGTTAAATAATTTAAAAATAACTCAAAATGGTGTTGATTGTAAGGTGACCGAGGTGGAAAATATTGATGGGGAAGCTACGGCAAATAATAGGAAAGGAAAATTAATATTCTTTTATGAATGGGACATAAAATTGAAGTGGGAAGGACAACTTGCAGGCGCTAGTAACATCGTCAAAGGTGAGGTCCACATCCCAAATTTATCCGAGGAGAATGACGTCAGTGAGGTCGATGTAAGTAGTAAATGTATTTTTCTTAATTTGAAATTATAATAACCTTTTAAATTTACTAATGTGTAACTTTTATGTGTTATGTTAATTTTAAACAGAGCATTATACATTGTATACATTTAAATTTAGAATTGATTTATATTAAATACCAATGTTGGTTTATTTAAAATTACGTAAGTATTTTTAAATATTAATAATGATAAATTAATCTTAGTAAAAATTAAAGGCGGTGAATATGGTAGTATATAAGGTGAACTAAACCACATTGTCATTACTGCCATATAATATTAATCCATAGAAGATTTTAATTATGTTTTGAGTATTACAAAAAATCTCTTGGAGAATCTAATACTTTCTGTACAGTCAAACACACTATGAAAGTGTTTATATTTATTACTGGAAGTTATGTACCACATATGTTCTTTTTATTACAGATGACAGTGACTATAAAGGGTAGTGATGAGGAAGCCCAGAGGTTGAAAGCTTTCATGCATAATGTTGGGCGCAACGAGATACGCAACCAACTCAAAGAGTACATTAGAAGTTTGAAGGAGGAATTCTCCAAAGGCCTGATATTACCGAAGAAAGGCGAGTCGGCTGTCAAAGCTGACACTGTGTCGACAATAACAAGTGGTTTCAATAAGAAAATTAACATTGCGCCTGTGGCATCAGCACCGGAAAATAAACAAATAGGATGCAAACTGGACACTAAAACTATTGAATTAAGTGAGACTTTCCAATGTAGAGCTGAAGAGTTTTACAATGCGATGACACGGATAGAAATGGTTACAGCGTTCACTCAGGGCCATGTAAAAATGGAGGTGGAGAAGGGTGGAAAGTTTGCTCTCTTTGGTGGCAATGTAACAGGTGAATTTAAGGAGCTGGTGCCAGGAAAGAAAATAGCCCAGTACTGGAGATACAAGCAGTGGCCGGAACAACATTTCTCTGAGGTCACCTTCAATATTGATGAGAAGGTAAGTTTTTTTTTTTAATACTTATATGTTACATATGGTTAATTTTAAAGTTCGACTGACTTCATTGCATTCCTCAGCAGTGTAACAGGTTTATCTGATTAATTGTAGAGTTTGGATAGTGGTCAGGTTATTTCAGATTACTCTCAAAATCAATCTTCCTGATTTTTGGTGTCACACATCTGAAAGTCGGTAATATTCTGGATGAATATCTTTCATTAGCTATGGTCTCATTGTCACATCAGATAAAATTGAGGTGAATTGTTACACCACCACCAAAAACTTATGATAACTCCCTGTTGTGAAGTTTTGAGTATAGGTTTATAAGAAACAAACTTAACTTATGTAATAATCTTAAAACATTATTATTGAGGTAAATGAGTATTCCTGAAAAGACTTATATAAATGTAGACTAGACTGCACTTCTCCTGTTTGACGTGGTGAACTATATATTTAAACAACCTGTTCTAAAGCTTTCACTTTCATAGCTATATTAACCATGTTTGTTAATAATGATAGATTAATAATTAACTACAAAAACACATTGACATTTGACCCACACTTCAAATTGTTATCCATCTTTATGTGGTGGCCACCAGGGCCCCTTTTGGCGTTCAACCTGTTAAATTTAATCAAAATAGTTAACAAATTTGCAAGAACTGTTTTTGTAGTATTTCGTTTTAGTTGCCATATTCATAGTTTAAATATTGTGGGGTAAAAATACAAAGTCATTGGAGGACTTCAAAATTATCACCTTTGTATTAATCTTACACACAATTGGAAAAAATTGGACAGTTTCTTTGTTTGTTTGTTTTTCTCTGGGTAGTATATGCCTTTTCTAAAAAGAACTTAATTAACTTAATTAGTGAATAATAAGTTTATTATCTGTTGCTCTTTAGTAAATATAGAATCCACTTAGACAGGTTTTTGTGGAAATTAAGTGCACATCATTTATAAATGGAGATGTATTATCTCTTAAATACCCCCATGTCATATGTAGATTGAAACACATTCAGTGGATTGGCATTGAGGGTGATAGCTAGGTAGTCGAATTCGAAAAAAACCGTACCACCCATTCAGACTCCATTATTCATGTGGCATGAGAAGTGAACCTGAAATCACAGTGTTACCTAGATAAGCAGCAAACCACTGCTCCGTGTAGGCAGTCACATATCGACAGCTAAGCGTGAAATGCTGTTAGTGTCTACGTCCATTGGTAATTATTCCATCTTACGTTTCAGGATGACCATACCTTAGTAACATTGAAGCAAGATTTAGTACCGACTTCCGAGGTGGAACAGACACGCGAGAACTGGAAGCGCTACTATTTCGACAGCATTAAGCGAGCGTTTGGCTTTGGAGCGTTCCTTTGATCATCGCAGTGCATCTAGGCTAATTAGGTAAAGGTATTTTTTTTTGCTTATCATTGAGTTATAACAGTAGAAAATGTTGTAATTTTGCAGTAATAACAGAAACCGAATCACAGTATGCATTCTAATCGGACGTTATTTTCGTTTTAATTTTTTTTTTATATTAAGATGTGAACAGACGGTTTATTTATAAAGAACTTTTATTATTCTACTTATTAACCACTTTGGTATGGCCCTACAGTACAATAGCAGATACAAGATAAATGTTTCTGGCCGTCAATTAAAGCTTATAATATAAATATCTTATTTTGATCTTTTTTTTTTACTGTGAAATAAAATTGAGTGTGACTGGCTTAAATGAATTAAGTCTTCCTAATGTATACCTAATTTTTCGGTGTTTCGATAGTTTTGTAATAAATAAATTATATGAACAGCCGATTATGTAAACTCGAGAAAAGTCGACAGAAGGTGTTCAAATAATACTTCACAACTAAGTGAGCTGACCGACGTCAGAGTGTTAACTGCCAGTTTGACTGCTGCTGCTGCTGGATTCGGTGAAGTTTGCGCTGTTGGTCTTTTTGACGACTATTACAGCTTCATCGAAACTGGATCACGGGATCCGTGAGCTCGTAACACTACATTATTCTGGCCAGAGAAGCTGGCCTAGCCTGACTGTCAAGTGGCGAGCTGCGCGATAGTCGAAGTCGGGACGCAGGCCCTAACCGCGAGAAGCGCCCGGGTTTTCGGGTGTATCTGGTGTACGCGGTGTGCGAGTTTTGCTTCCGTCCCGCTCGTCGGCGAGCGACTATCGAGGCGTGTCGCTGACTGGTGTCGCAGGTGCATGCGGTGTTGTGCATCGAGTTGACAGTACTGCCGTTTGACTGCTGCTGGATTCGGTGAAGTTTGCGCTGTCAGTCTTTATCTCCCACATTACACTGGCCAGAGAGCTGGCTTATCCTGTCAAGTGGCGAGGGCTACGTAATAGCCGATGTCGAGGCCGGGCCCCGACTCCGACTATCGCCCGCTACTGCCGTTTGAGCCCGCGCTGCGGGTATTTATAAGTTTTGCAGTTAACGCGACTGTGTCGCCATCTAGTCAGCTCACTCATAATTGTAACATCAATTGACTTGCATAATTAATACACTAATAGTAATAGTTATAATCAATTTTTGATGACACTTATAAATTGACAACTGTGTGTATATGTGATATTGTTTTACTTTTCAGATCGAATAATACTGAAATTTTTGTAATGAAATTGCTGCCTGCTAACGCTCCCCTACCACTGTATCTGATTGCGTTGTTAAATAAAACTGATGTTTGCAATTAATTGCACCGACCAGTAGACAGATTTAGTGATGAATTCGCCTCTAACGTGTTATTTGCTTTTTTTAAGTAGCTCATTGTAAGCAACTGTTTAATTTATGGATTTTTTTTTTCCAATAAATTATGTTAAATATAGAATGTAGTTTAACTTCTTACCTTGTGTTTAATTTATTCCAATAGATTCTCTGGACTGTTTTAGGGGTCCGTACGTTAATGGTGACATATGGAACCCTATTATTAAGATTGCCGTCCGTGTGTTAGCGAAACTGACTCGAGAACAAAATTAAAATATTAGCAGATTGTTTATTTTTATTGCCGCTTTAATGACAAATAATAATACAAGAAAACTTTTCTGTGTGAGTTCGACTCGCACTTGCCATTACTTCTATCTAGTGGCAGAATAAGAGATTGTTTTATATTTTTCACAATCTTTAAATAGCTGTGCTCTCAATGTTTTGATTAATAGTAATTTTAATAATGACCCGTTAGTTAATAAAAGGTCATCGCAGTGTTTCTTTACATGGACGCTCTTAAGATCAGAAAAAAGAACTAGGACACTTCTATATCATAACATTTTGTTTGTTTTTAAATAAATTACATTTTATAGATAGAGATAATCAATCATTCGCAAAACTGTAATTTGCGACAAAAGATTAAAATTTACCCTTTTGGCCCCATTAACGTCTGAATAATAGAGCATAATAAAATGCAATTACTGCATTGTGGTGGGTTTTTTTGTAATTTCGTCTGAAATTCAACAACCTGACATTCATATACGGGAATAATAGAATTAAATATCACACCAATAGTGATATTTTATCTGTGCTCGATAACAATGTAAACCACAGATAAATGTGCGGCTGGCATTAGGTGAAGCTAAATATCTAATGTTACCGATGCATTAATTATATCTTTACACATGATTATTTGCGTAAATAAAAAAAATTGGGAGTTCAAATTCAATATTTGTTCATCCAGTTCTTTACATCTACTCAATATTTTTTTAGGAAGTAACAATGGCAACAAATTAATTTATATTGACATAAAGTCGTCGGTCGGGCCATTTGCCAATTATTTACATTACTTTGTTTCTGTTATCTGTTGTGAGTTGATTTAAAAAGTTATCTTTAAGCGCCATGACCCAAAGACGTGTGAGGGCAGGTTTATCTGCAAGGCGTTTAGTGTAGTTGTTGAACCATATAGCGAACATGCGTGTTTTGTTGCTTTGTGCTTTGTTTCAATATGTAAGTATTTTTTTTATAATACCCACCCTTTTGTTGCACTTTTAAATACAATGACAGTCAATATCTTTTTATTTGGTATGCCAGCTCTGTTTTCAAAATTAAGGTATGGAACATCCCTGTTAAAAGATTGAATAGCTAAAAAAGATAATACTGTTATACTCGTAACAAGTGAAAAAATATAAAGATAAACAGCTATTTGTGCTATTTTTTGATGCAAATTTGTAACATTTTGTTGAGAAACTTTTACTAATGGTAATACAAGATTGTAGTTGTATCTGCTAAGTATCATACAATATTATCCCATAATAACTATTATTGATTTCAAATGAGGTCACCTTGTCTAATTGAAGTCCTAGAAAACTTAATTAATAATTAATACATTACGTTCATATATTTTTAAATTGTTCCAAAAGGAATTAATTACTTTGTTTTAATAATTTTGACAGTTTTCTTTTCAAAAAAATTGCAGTGGTGCCAACATTGGGATTTAAACCATTGACTATTGCAAAATTAATAGTCGATACGAGTCAAACATTTCAATTCTGAGAAAGATCTTAGTTACGTAGCCCATAATCTTTTTATTTATATGAACTAGCTCCTGTCCACGATCTGACTTCGGCAACGAAGACAGTATTGTCATTCTATCTGTTGTTAGTGTTAAAATAAAAGATTGCATTGTTAGTCACTGCTAAAGAGATAAAGTAAAACAATGATTCCAAGAGAGGCTCTGGTACGTCTTATCGCAAGATATGGCGAAACGTAATGTTTCAATGAAAGTTCGAAAATACATAACTAAAATATCAAAAGTACAGCAATTCTCAAATAATGTAAAATTATCTGTCAATTAAGAGAAAATTTTTGAAAATGAAACAGGTGGAACCATTTCGTTTTTAAATTTGCGTGGGTTCTAAACGTTCAGATATGTTTCACTGTTTTTGTACAATATCTTGAGTAGAAGTTGGATACGATTACGGATTAATAAAAGAGATATTTTTAAATTGAATTATCTAGTTACGTACTACTGTGACATTACGACATCAATGACATCAATAATTAGGTGTAAATAACAAAACGTTTTAAAATCAACAGGCATTGGCGCAAGTTGGATTCGGGCATTCGTATTTGAGAAATTCGCATTTGGTAAGTATAACATATTCTATCCTTTAATTTGACACTTTATTGACCGGTCACAAGTTAATACGTGATGCTAATTTTTTTCACATCACTATAGTTTTCTCTATCGGCGACCATAGAGAACAATTGTTGGTGAGTATAACCCATCTCACTCACTTTAAGGACTAAGTTATGTCTATTTTTGTAATTAAATTTAAGGAGAATATTATAAGAAAATTGGTCAGTTATAATTCGTAATAAGACTTGTCAAGATCGATAAAGAAAAATAAAAAGTTCACATCATGTAATGATGTTTAATTGTATATCTATTTTACGAGACTCCCAGTTTTTATTCCACGGTAGTATTTATTCTTGTGAGATTGCTTTGTAATTCAATTTCCAGTGTCACCAATGGAACTGTTTGAACGTGAAACTGGGTCTGCCCGATGCCCTGCCGCCTAGAGAGCAGTACGGTGCGGCGCTGTCCGCCCTCCTGCCCGAGGAGTGGGCGACGGCGGGGCGGGCGGCGCTCGACGCCTGCTACGGAAACCGAACCCGGAGGTACACCAACACATGCCCCGGACAGGCCCTGATGCACTGCGTCGTCGATAACCTGATAATGGTGATTATCAATAGTTATATATTGCCGGTTTCTTGGATTACCGACACATTACGAAAATGACAATTGTTTTATGGCCCCTTTTTAATGTATGTTTGCTTGATATGATAATAGTTATATTCGTTTATTTCATTGATCACAACTCGTTATCATTATAAAATTAAATAGCTGTACTATTTGGAAAATATAAACGCTTAATGGCACAAAACCAAATGTGTCGTTTTTTCTAAAAAGCGGCGGTATTTAAGAAACGGAACGAGAAAGGGACGAATGTATAGAGAAGAAAAGGACGTAAGAATGGAAGTGAAGTGAATGTGACGTGGATAGAATGTCATAGGAGATAGAAGATGGAAGATGGCGAGGGACGTGTAACCACGTGAAGACGATTGAATAAAACATAAAGATTTAAGTTTAAAGAATATTGTTTATTTATTCTGAGCAATTCCCTCATGTATGTACTCGTACTAACTTGTTCTCGCGAAATTTTCGCGGAGTCTTTTACGTCGAAAGTTAAAATATTCTCCAGCGATACAAAGTATTTTGAACATAAACTGAGGTAATCAGTTATTATTACATCAAGATTTCATAAAAGTTTGTCTTGATCTCTGGTACCTTGCTTTATATTTAGCAAAGGACTTATGGGTACTACTAGCGCCATCTATGTTATCAAGATAGCATCATTTTCTTATAAAATTCTTCACGTGGTTCATAAATAAATCTTGTTAAATTTTTTAAGCTACAACCTGGTAATGGTAATCTTTATAGAACTGTCCAGACGATAAATGGCGTAAGGAGGATGGATGTGCGCCGGTGGCATCATTGGCTGCAAATAAATATATGTTCTCGCAGAGGTAATAATGGATATAAATTTTTATCTATTTCTTTTATTTTAAAATTGCGCATATTTATTACTTTATATTATTATACGAATAGTAAAGACGCAGTTACAAGCGAGCTTAATTCTTTGCGGATATCCTGCCAGCTAACTTTAGTGAAATAGAGATATTGAAAATGTATATAAAGAGAAACGTAATAATGAATAAAAAATAATGTAATATTACATAAATAAATAAATACAAAGAAGGAACTTTATAAATAATGAATATCAACAAATACTCTTTTACGCGCTTTTCAAGGACAATCACCTAGTTACTTAATATTACAAATAGAACCTACTAGAATACGTTAAATCCTATTAAAAAAAATATCGCTAACGGTTATTGACACTGGACTCCCACCATTTAGGAGCGCTCGTCATGACGTCAACGCTATTTTCTATTTTATTTAAAATTAAACTTTATTTTTAAAGTCGGTACGTCGATCTTCAAAGAAATTTGCCGCTGGATCGACGGCCCGCGTGGTTCTTGCAACACGTAAGTTTTTTTTTTAATCTGTGAAATGTCTTTGCTTTTGCGATGCCAGATAGAATAACAAAAATTCACGGAGACATGCTTCGCTCAAATTCAATTAAAAGAAAAGTGTCAATTTACAAATAATATTTAATAGAGCTTGTTGCCTGATTCTTCTGAAGAGAGTCTTCTTTTTGGAATCTCGGTTAGAAATATTTTTATCCTTCAAAAGCACCTGTGGTGGTCTAATTTAATGAAATATTATTAAACGTTCTTGCTGGAATAACTACACAAGTGGCCGAAACGTTTGCCTTCATAGGTGGACGTTTGCGGTTTGATTTTAGTTGTGGTCTATTTAAAAACAAATCACGTATCTATACTTCATACGCGATTTTTCTTAATATACGTAAGTATATTCTTACTTATGTTTTTTAAACCAGTAGTAGATCATAAATAATATTTTTTTTTGCGGTCATAGGCTAACACCTGATGTTAAGTGACAATGACGCCGCAGATGGCGATGCATG
>DWQX01004544.1:0-14760 GCA_018245475.1 Pharmacophagus antenor
CCCTGTGGGGGCCCGCCCCCGCCCCCCCCCCGCCCCCCTACCCCTCCCCCCCCCCGCCACCGCCCCCCCCCTCTCCACACCCCCTCCCCCGGCGGCCCCCCCCCCCCCCCCGCTTCTACGGTGCAAAGCCAGTGGTGAATGACGACATCGCAGAGGCAATCAAATATTTCTATATACAAGTCGGATACAGAAATCATGTACCATGACTGTGTATTAAACTAAAATATCACACAATTATAAACTGAAACAAAGGTAGTAAAATTTCCTTATTTTTTTCTCGCCGAGTATGGAATCTAAATAAGTAAATGACGTTATCTAGGTGGAACCCAGCTAGAAGTTTTGACGAGGGAAGCGTTTTCTGGTGTCTGTACATTTAGTGTATAACTTTCTCCATTAACTGGAATGTTCTATGTTGGAAGAGTACTTATATTACGGGGGTAGAAGCAGCAATTAGGCAGGGGACACAATACATCATTTTGGATAGGTAGTGACACATTGCTGGGATGAGGATGCTAAAGCGCTTTTTGCACTCGAGAGAAACTATTTGGGACACTGTTTATTTATCGAATGATTAAAATCAGTTTGCACTTTTTTTTTATTAAATTGACATAATTTTGAGGTTATAATTCATAAGCAAACAATTTTGAAAAATTTTAAGGAATTTCGAAGAAGTATAAACTTAAATATTAAAAGACGTTACTTAAAATTTACGTTGTTAGTTATTTACGTACATTAATAAAATACATTGACCATATTTTTATTAAGGAATTTAAAGCAGTACAAAATGCATCTCAATTTCAATTTATTAATTATATATTGAACTTTATTTTATTAACACTTCCGAATAAAAAAATATTTGGTAAGAAAGTTTGATTGCCTCCGTAGCGCTATAATTTGCCCGCTTGTCTTGTAATACGAAAATTCCGGGTTTGATTCCCGGGCCACAGAATTAGTGCAGTCTGGATGGATGGTGGTAGGGAGTTTTGAACGCACCTGGCTAGTTAACAACCTCAATATCAATCTGCCGCCATAATAGCATTGCTGTGTTCAGGTTCATACATGTGAGAACGCGATGTATTCTGGGCGGAGACGCTTCATCATCTACGGTTTAATTGTCTCCTAACATCAGGTGAAATTGAGGTCAAGTATTAGCCTATATCCGATAAAAAAAAATTGTGGAAAAACAACATCATCTTCATCATCCTATAAAAACTTGGTTTTTTATGTCGTTGTTAAGACTCATACTCGTTTAATTTTGGTTTCAAGATAAATTTGTACTATCAAAACGGTCTATACCGTAGTACTTAGATTAAATCTTGTGCTAACTGCGTATTACCTTTTATCTTGTTTATATAAGAAGATTGTTTCACTTCGTCGAGATTATTACACTTTGTTACTATCATATATGTAAGTAGATGATAATGGCGGCTCGCTCTCAAACTTTCCAGACTAGTATACTCGTAAACTGATTTCATGAAGTATATAAACTTTGTCGAAAAGATTTTGCTGCCCCTTCAAGCGACACACGACAGTGTTACTTCTTGTTAAAAAAAAAAAAAGAAATGTAACGGAAGTAATCAACTTAAGTTTGCCACCCATTCTGTTTTGATTTTTTTACATGGGAATGTTTGAGAATACATCATATAACAATTTTGACACAGTAATTCATACAGCGCTGTACAGTAAAAACCCCCTTTTGTAGACATTTAGAAAACATTCTGAATTCATCTGTCAAAATAACTGTAGTAATTTAAGTAGTAATCTTAGTTCGGTAACACAAAATCTGGGGAAATAAAAGACAATTACAGTAAAAACTAAATAAGAAAATGTTGTAAAAAAACTTTTAAATGCTATAAGAGTATTTTTAAAATAACCCTTTACGGTACCGAAGCAGTGAATTTATTTGGTGTTGGAGCCAAAAACAACTAAAAGCAGTAAACTTTTTTAATCAAATGTTTTAGTCCGTTTTTCCACGTGAAACTGAGTATTCGTACAGAACTTTAACTAATTTGCATGAACAGACATTCCTTAATCTTGTTTATTTGTAATCACGTGCTTGGAATATTAGATAACAGTTGTATAAGAAGTGTAACATTCAAATGTTTCTCGTATCTGATTCATGCAGAGTTTTGCTATAAATGAACTACATAGACTAAATCTGCTTAAACAAAGGAGCTCATATCTTTCTTCTATCATTATTTGAGTGCAGATCAAAGTAAGTTTTGATGGTGGTAAGCTTTATCGAACCCCCCTCGCTAGCTACCAACCTAGTCCTAGTATATTCAAGTTAGTAACCTCAGTTCCCAAATAAGAAATCATATTGGAAATAACGTACCGTTCGCAATTAACAATTAAATTATATTTGAATTACTTTTGGTTTTTTGCCAATTTTGCAGAAATGTCAATCAATCTACTTCATTGTACTTTAAAAATATTCTGTTGTATTTGCCTTACGAAAGCGCGACTCGCTAAAGAGAGTTCATTAAGAAAATTGAAGATCTATTTTAATTATTTGCGAGCTGCAATCTGGCTTTATAGTTCAGAACTATTTCGTTTCACTATGGCAAGTTTATCAGTCTTCTAAGCACTTTATGATAACTTACTCTATTCAATCTATTATCCCTTGTTAAAGTTTCTTAATTCTATATTATTCTAGCTGGAAACCGGAAAAGTATATTTATTAATGTCAGTGTATATATTTTATTTCTATGTATCGAAATATGGACAGTAAGTATAAAAATAAATAAATTATCAACAAAAATTTAATTCAGTTATGCAGAAGATTAAGTTTAGTTTGAACATTGTCTGTTTATATGTTATAATAAAGTGAATAATATAAAATATTCTACATAGAAACACAAATACATACGTACATACATTCAATGTGTCATTTATAATGTGAAAAGGTACCAAAACTTATTAATTTTTTATATTTACGGATAGAAATCATTTCAATCTCTAGTTTCAATTAAAAGTAATAAAAATAGGAAATTTCATTAAAGAGTCACATTCATAATAATGTCCTTCAAGATAATTAAAAAAAATACAAGATTTTTACGACTTATATTATCAGTACCGCGGAGACGGAATGATATTACAAATTCAAGTACACGTTAAGATTTTTGGTAGATGAATAAATTAAAATTTTCATACGTTTATATTTACGATCAAACGCTGGTTTATTCTAACAGTCTATATTAAAACTCATTCTAATTTAATTTGTAGAGCATCAAGTATAATTTACAAGAGTAATTAAAAGTTAGTTGATGTATATGAAGGGTAATGCTCGTTACCTTCGTTTATTAAAAAAAAAAACCATACACATACATCTTACTGTATATTCGACTATACATTTGTAAGTTGTTAAATCGTTAGTGTTCGCAGGTAAAATGACCGTGGCCCGCCGAAGGCTGTCGTAGCAAGAGGTTGTAGAGTGACTGAGTATTATTGAACTACAGGTGTGTATATTGTCAAATGATTAATAATAATAATAATAACAGTATCTTTATTTTTCACCAACTAAAATAATATAAGTACAATTGTTTTAATACTAAGCACTTACATTTGTACAAATATAAAGAACATAAAAAATTACTTACCAATTTTAAACGTTGACGACGGCGTCGATATTTGTTTCGCTCCGTGGGGTACGACCGTATTCAACGGAAGGTTCACGGTAGATTTTGTATAGTCCAGTGTTTCCCAAGGTCGGGCGTAGGCACCACAGGAGGGCAATTCTTACATTTTGAGAGAGCAATCAGCAACTTTAAAAAAAATTGCTAATGTAATTCGCTGCATTATTGATTTTCATTTGTTTTGGGGGACATTGGATAAAAATTACAAGGGTTTAGGGGGACATAGAAACATTTTTTACTCAAAAGTGAGATATGAGACCAAATGGTTGGGAAACAGCGGTATAGACAAAAGTAATGTTAAATTGCTTCATATTAGGGATATGATATATTTTTTATTAATATAATGCTTTGCATACTATTTTAAGGTACTTACTGTTCAAGATATTTAAGTTAGTGAGTTTATTTTCGATCTATTTACCGCTGCATCAGAGATTAACATGTCCCACCGGTGGGACACGCCAGCGTGAGCTTGTTGATCGTTTTCATTTTTTCAAGATCACATTATCTCACCATTTGGACAGGATTGTATGCCCTAGTACACGCCAGCCTTCCTAAAAACTTGTTCCGTATCATGGTCATTAATCCTTCTATGTACAAGTTTAATTCTGTAAAGATTATATGTGTAGTTTATATCCAGATTTGCATTTATAAAAGAGAGGTTAAAATCAAATGAGGCAATCTTATTTTCGGGTAAGTATTGTCTTTTATTGTCTAGCTTTTCAGAATGCCTTGAGTACAATGAAGCTGTAATAGATGCCAATATGATTATCAGCGACTAACATCAGTCGAATCCTGGTTCTTTTTCTTCTCGGTGTGCCTCTTCTTTTTACAGTTAGGTGACATCACGGCAAGCTTCACTTTTGAGGTCGCAGCACGAAAGGGGGATCGTGTGCTGAGATTAAACCACTAGTAATACTCTTTTTGCAAATAAAATAATTCTATAATCCATTGTGTTTTTGATGAGTATATCGGTCATTGATAAAATACTACAATCTATTAAAAAAAAAAAAAATTTTGATAGTATTGTATTTTACGGTAAGTTACACCATATAACTAGTATTAATATATTCATAGTAGTGAATTGTACAACCATTCGGTCGCAATTTATATTATTAATAAAAAAAATGTTATTTATCGCTTATCGCCGATTTCACCTGATATTAAGTGATAATTAGGCCGTAGACGGTGAAGCGTGTTCGCCTGGAATATTTGCCAATTCTCACGACGCAGTTAACTGGTTGTTTTGCCTCTAAAAAAAAATTCGTTCATAAGTGTGAATTAAGTGCGCTGTCCTAATTTTTCCCGTTTCTATCAACGGGCAAAAACTTTTCTAAACCACATAATGGTTTTTTGTGCCAACGCTGCGGCTAATCGTGCGGAAATAATAGGCGAGACGTGTGATATCGACGCTGTTCTGTGGCCCATTTTTAATTTTTTATGTGAAGAAAATATATGGATCGAAAGAGCAACGAACATGTTTATTGTTAAATGGGGATTTAAATATTGTTTATTTCTATCAACTAAACCGTGATACTGTATATCCTATTAATGTTTATACATTATTTAAATTAAAAAAACTAAAATACATGAAATTGATATCATGCCACTTTTTTGACTAAAAAAATTCGGTGTAGAAATTAAACTAACAAAAATATTTAAAATTGAAAACAGTATATGGAGGTATAGAATAGAATGAATTTAATGTCATATATTTCAGAAGAGGCACTTCATGAAGTAAAATATGTAATGAGTGGAGTTAATTATCAAATGCGATATTTACCAGAAAAAAAAAATTTGATGCTCCCGCTTATTATAATGTAGTAAGAAATTACGACTTAATATTACGTCTATAAAAATGTATACATGCACATAGTATATAAAATAAAATAAATGTAAACATACTAAGAATTATAATGTAATGTATATTTATAATAACAAATTAAAAAATAGTAAATATATTTTACTTAAAAAATTAGAGGGAAATGAATGCTGCGATAAATAAATTACACCTCTCTGATTCTTGTCTTTAATAAAAGTCAAATTATGTAATAAAAGTAATTTATTCACATTTAACATTAATTCAACCTTATAAGTCCTGATAAAAATCTTATTGTTAATAAGATATACGCAATAAATGATAACTGCCTCGCACCCGTCACGTGTTTCGCGAACAAAGAACCTGTAAATAGTAAAAAAACAAAATTATTTGTAATGTAATAAAAAAAAACATTTGCTAATTTCCACTTTGTAAAATCGCAAATACTAAAAAAAAGAATGTCAACGTGTTTAGCCACTACACGCGGCATCTTTATTTGCCGTCACAAGTGTCGCAAGGCGAGCGCTAAACTATTGCGCCAAGTAGGCAGTAGACATTTATACAATAACCATATCTCTGCAAGTTTTCATTTTTAATTTGTAGTCAACATTGAATTACTTTGAAGAAGATAAATGTTTATTTAAGTTATAATTTTTTATTTATAGTAAAGGAAACATGATTCACGTTACTATGTACTCGAAAAGAAAACAACGAAAAACTATCCGTAAACCTAACAAAGAAAACTTTTCTTTTATAAAATATAAAGTAAATTTGTCATATAACTTGAAACAAAAAATTCGGATATTTAAGTATTGCGAAATATTTATAGATATTATTGCGAGAAAATGACTTGTAAACGTAGTATTGAACTTATAAATGATACTTTTCCAATTCGAACCTCTGCTTTCTCTATGAAAATACAGGACTACAATTGCCTTATATTGATATTTCATTAGTTTTCTTCTTTTATTCATAAAATCACTAGTTAGCAACTATTCACGTTCAACTAGAATTATGAAGGTAATGCTGAATTGAATTTACCACTATTTACATAATCGGGCATTATCATGCTATGCATCTCTGATTCTCTCAAGAAAATGTAGTTCGCTCTGAATCCGGTTGCGTCGAGACGGTCGTTTGACTTGAAAATAAGACGTAGAAAATTTTTCTCTGATGTAAAGTGAAGCTCCTTCAACTGTCCACAGTACCTCGCGTTCGACGAGTCAATTATTTGATTGGAAAATTGTAAATAATCGCTTGCAGAGACCGCCTTACAGCTGTAAGAATTGTCTATTTGTTAGGATTTTAAAGTTTGATTGTAGTTAAAATGTCTATTGGTAATTAAGGTAATGCGCATGCCTTAAATCTTTATCTCGCGGTTTGAATGACAGTAACAGCTTCATAGCATTTAGTAGGCCCATCGCTCCTTCTTTTTGTGCAGAAATGCCATAAGGTATAATAAAAAAATTGAGAATTTCATTTTAACCCTTGATAAGAATTCGAGATGTGCTTACTCCTATAAGTACTTTTGAACATCATAACAACTACAACGCTTGTAGAGAAAAAGATTCTGGGAGTAACTTTTCGTATGTTACAATTAATTAAAACAAATATTCTTTGATGACATATGACATTGTTGTTGTTAGCAAAATATCTTGTTGATGATTAACGAAAAACAATGAAAAACTTACGGTATCACTCCTTCTATGTCAAAATGCGTGAAATGAAGGCCAACCCTTTCGTCTTCATTGCCATAGAAGAAGTAATTACATTCGGTGTCTCGTGGGTAGATGCCAGGATAGTTGGGTGACGTCACTACACCCCGATGGCGCTCGCTACTATTATACACAAAAGCGCAGGGGAATTCTAGCAGCTGCTTGCCCGACTTGATTGCGTAATCTTTACAAAGAGAAAATTTAGTCGTTTGTCATTTTATATTACCATATAATATTGAAAACATGCATTGTACCTATATGTATCAGTAACATGATTCGTATCATAAGAAGTCAAAGACAACACTTTTTGTACGAACTTTAAACCTTTGCACTCCCATGGGGACCAAAAAACCCACGCGCTTTCTTGAGAAAATTATAACAGAGAAATAATAAAAATCATTATTTTGCTTGAAACATTTTAACGTATTTATATTAAAGATATAACCCTATTGTAAAAGATAATGACAGTTAAAAAAGTGATTAGATTCAATTATTAAATTAAATAAGCAAGCAAGCTACGAGTAACTGAAAAAACATGCTTGTAAAGCATTTAAAAGAAATTATAGTTCATTTACAAAATTGTATTAATTGCATTATAATTGTTTCAAAATATTTATTACAATGCACATTCAAATATATTAACATTACCTGCCAGAAACCTGTAGGATATCTTAAATCCCCTGCTACTCCTCGATGAGTAGATCCCTCTGAACACAATAGACAACTTAGGTCCATTTGACATTATTGGTTTTGGTAGTTCGTTCCCACAATACGATGCCATTTTCTCTAATCGACCATCAACATATAAAAATATATCTAGAGAATCTGTGCTGTCACAACTGTAATGTGATTAATCAATTTACTGTAGGTACTGGAAATGTTGCTTATACACTAATTATATTTTTTTTTTGATTTCCTTAAAGTGGTATGTACCTAGAAACTATATTGAATAATATAATAATAATAAATTGTTACAGTAATTTAAATTAGTCTTTAAATGATAATGACTCCTTTTTTTGAGCTATGAATAGATTTAAAAATATACCCTCTCCAGTTTTCAATGAAATTTGGAACTGGCAGAGGAAGATTTGAATGTAGCCATTATGGAATGAGAGAATTGCATGATCACTTTGCGTTGATTAGAAATCTAAGCCACCTGACAGTATCGCGGTCTAGTATTGCAGAGCGTCTGAAATAAACCCGGGTTTAATTCGATGCTATTTTCTGCGTTCCAACTAGTAGCCACTCCAAATCCAGTGGCCATTTTGAGACCGTACGTTATATGTATACGTTGATCAAATCGATTTAAACTTATTTTTTATGAATTTTGAGCTAACATTTGACCTCGATTTCATCTGATCTTAAGTGACAATGAGACTGGAGATGGTGAAGCACACTCGCTCAGAACACTTAACACTCTCATATGTACGATTGCCGGGACACAGTAATGTTTTTATGGCAATAAATTGACATTGAGGGTGGTAGCCAGCGTTCGAAAAAATCTACTACCATCCTGACTCCACTATTTCTGTGTCTTGAAAATCGATCCCGGATCGTAAAACACTACGCCACGGAGACTATTAAACAAAAGTAAACACTTACTCTACTAAATTCCCTAAGACTTTTTGTAAGCTAATATCTTCGAAAACTAAGCGGATTCTCTCCCTTCCCCGACCGAGGAAATCATAATGGCATTGAGTTTTTTGCGGATACGGTCCTGGGTATTTGGGCGAAGTGAACGTACCGTACTTGCTCTTATCGCTGCTAAATATTTGATGACATGATGAAGCTGAAACCAACAATGTTCATAAAAAGATTGGAAAACTAATAGAAGGGAATTGAAAGGCATTGACAAATTTTGATCATTTCTAACCACTTTAGTATACAAAAATTGATCCACAAACTCTCGTCATTATCGGTGCTCACATATTTTTCTCAACTATTTCTTTAATAATATTATCATTATATTTGATTTTTATGAATTAGGAACTTACTTGCTGCACTAACCGAAGGCCCAAACGATGATACTGATTCATAAATATTTCTCTTCAATGTATCCACATCTAAAAAGAAATGTACATGTAATCACGAATTTAAATTGGATGTATGGATTACTAAACCTATGATAGATATACAAGCCAGGTATCTCCGTACATGATTTCGTGCGTAATAATTTTAGTTCTTAACAAAATGAATTGTTTATACTTGTTTGAACTTAATTGTACTTAATTATTTGAACTTCGAATGAGTATGACTTTTAAAGCACAGAAGTGAATTATAGACATGATAAAATAAAGAAAAGCTTTGCCAGTTTAACCTTTTGTTGGATTTTCTTCTATTTGAAATTGATATCTTGCTTTAAATCCTTGACCCGGAATATTAGAATTGGCTGTAAATTGTACTAATAGTTCCTCGCCGGTTGATAAAACCTCATAGCCTAAAAGAAGTAAGATAATATAAAACATTGTATGGCTACAGTACCAATTTAGATACCATCAATAGCTTTTGTTATTTTGTAATATTGAAACCATTTGCAAGTAATAGATTGTTATATTTTTAATGTAAAGCTAAATAAAATGAAACGAAATGAAGCTACGGTGAAGAGAAAATGTCGTATCTCACCGACTACTTCATTACAAAGGATTGATAAAACAGGAGCAGTGGTTGACCTGCCATCGTATACTTTGATCACATCGGCACGATTAAGACAACTGAAAGGCAAGACATTTTTAATATTTATTCCCTCCATAGTAACCGTATAATCCGAAGTTTTATTATTAAAAGAAAATTACTGTGAATGAACATTTTAAGTGCATTATCTTTCGTTTTATTATTTTTTATGATAAATTGGCGTTTAATCAATTCAAAACTAACACCACAATAACGAACACAACGACGTGATGTCGAAGCCGTAACATATCGTAAAGATATCACGTGTAACGGCTAAAAGCGTTGAGATTGTAATTTAGTCGTAACATTTGCGATTTAACAAAGCGGAAATTAGCGAATTATTATTTTTTTATTTAATTTAATCAGGGAGTTCTGCAAAATAACGTTTGCGGAACTTATTTATAAAACAAAAGTAATAATAATAGGTTACCTTTCATCGCCTTTTTGCAAAAACAATTCTTCAAACACTAATTTAATTCGTTCATCTTTCCTGAAATTCCAAATTTTGTGATTTAACCAAGCATAGAAACAAATGTCAAATTGTTCAGTTATTATTTTTTGCATAAAAAGACGTGATGTTCAGCTCATTAAATGTTTTACCTTGCATTAAAATGATAATTGCAGCGGATGTTGCTTGGATAACTGGAGGGGTATCTCGGGCTATATAGACGTCCGTATGAGGGTTTGTTCGGATGCGAATCGAAAACGTAATCACACCAGGTGCTTTGAACATGGACACCATCAGTTTCGAAATTTCCTTAAAAACTCTTTAGCATAAAGTACATGAACTCGTTAACATTGTAATTAAACTAATTATTAAAAAATAATAGAAAATGTAAACAGAGAATTATCCACCAAGCCAACCGAAGTAAGATAAGGTGGGTGTCGAGAAGAATAGAGATCGTAAGAAAGTTGCAAAGAAAAGAAACAGGCAATTACTCGACAGACGTAAGTGTAATTTAAGCATTATGAAGAACTAAAAGGATGTAACTTAATTGCATTAAAGAAAATACCGGTACTAAACAAACATTTTATCAACAAAATTGATGACAAAGAAAACTGAACAATTTTTTATTTCATAAATTAAAAAACCCAATAAATATGACATTAAAAATATATTTTTTATTATTTACTAATGCAATATATCTTGATTAAAACAAATTATTTAAGACAGTAAAAAGTGACAAGTTTATTTTATGCTTTATTAAAAAAAAAATAACTCTGCATCTTAGCTGATACGACATCTAGGTTATCCATTAGTCCGTAGTTCTTTCTACCGATCACTTTCGATAATAAAAATTTCAAGACTAGAGTATAATGGAATGAGGCATAGAGCTCCCGTAAAGACATAAAAAGAGGGTGTAACTTACTCCGATCTATGAATTTAAACGTGCCTATGAATCCTGTTGCGTTGGATCTCTTCTCTCCGACATTTAACTCGAGTATGAGGACAGGCCCGTGCGAATACAGTGCGGGCGGTGCTTCAGCTCTGCTTCCGCACAACAACCGAGACCATATCGAATATTCGTTAACACCAGGTGGTCCGGGACCATGGACCCCGCCTTCTGAGTAGACCTTAACAAAATCCCCACGGGTGCAACTAAAAATAATAATAATCTCATGAGTGATAATAAATAATTTTCTCCAAAACGTAAAAATAAATGCTAATTTGTTATTGCGCGTACATCCGTCATGGAATTCCGCAAAGTTCGCAAAGTAATGCATGCATGCATAAACTTAAAACATTGTTCTTCTATATTAAAAAAACCTATATTTTAAAACAATTTTTGGTATAACAATATCGACATCTACACTAAAAAGTTTATAACCTTTGAGCTCTAACTAAAATATATTATTTATAGTCTAAACCTTATTACAACAATAGTTGTAAATTTAACATCTAGTTTGCAAAAGTATATTTGTCAAGTTGAAAATAATATTCAGGGGAATGTGTCCGCAACATCTCGGCTTCATTTTTTCCCCCCTTTGAAACAACAGAACACGGGACTGAAGTGGAACGTGTTTGTGAGAAAATAGCTTTGCCGTTTAGTAACATTGCGAAATTAGACCACGGACCATTTATACTTACATTGAAGATTAAGCTGTATAAATGCACCGTTAGAATCATTATCATTAAATTTATTTTTATTACTAAAGTTTACACTCTAAACACACATATGACTGGGCACAACGATTTACTGCATGTTTAGTAACATTGATGTTCCCGGTTCGATATTAACACTAGAATTACCGACACATTTTTAGGGTTTTGTTTTCGTATCTGTATTAGTTTTGTGCATTATTGCATTCATAGTTTTCCTGTTTCGCAATAAAATATATATAACAATGTTGCTAGAGGCGGTATAAAAAATAAAAATATCAAACGCATATCAGTATACGTAACTTCTTATATAGGGTCGTCCAGTCAAAATGACTGGTCCGGTAAATCTAGTGTTAAAGCCACATGAGTCTGGGTGGTGACAAGATTTTGTTCCAACCCGCTTGGCTCTCGACCTCTCTATAAGTCGACCTGCCGCCGTAAAAGCGTTGCTATATTTCGGCAGACGGACATTATAGGGCAAGACTATTCTGGTCGACCACTCTTTTCTGTCCTCGGCTTCATCATCATTTAATTACACATGACAATCGAGCCCGTGTTTTATTGTAAATTTAGTTTCACAGATTTTAATGTAAAGCAGTTTTTAATCGCACATGAAAGAGATAAAAAGTTACTATGTAATGATGGTTCGGTCTTTTACATAGTTGAGCTATAAGTCAATCGTTCTTTCAAATTCATAATTCCGATAACCTTTATAGTTTTGTCGTGACAAATGTGTTCGGTAGAAATGATTTAATATGTTAAGTTAAATTTTCAACTTTATTATAAATTTAAAATTTGTTAATTATTTTCGTACAAACATAAGTGTCGCATACGGTTTAGTAATCTGTGAGTCTAAGTTGTTTTTCCCCGGAATGGCTTTTCTGGAAAATTGCATTCGGTTACACAATAAATGTTCGTTAACTTTCAAGCTTAATTTCGTTTGTACCACTAAAGGTTGGACGATGTGAATGCAGTTCGTCGAGATTAAACAGAGTACTTTCCAATTCTTATTGATGGAGTTTCATGTTCAATAAAAAAAAACTACGACATGTATATTAGTGTAATAGAGTTTAACAATATGTGCAATAGTAAGGATAATAAGTAAACAGCTTAAATATATAACCAAACTTGAATAAAATAATTAAAAATAAATTTAAAAATATTGTTCGAGAAAAAAGTAATGATATTATACACATGCCAAATGACTGTCTCCGTGGCGCAGTGGTTTACGAGATCCGTGCTTCAAATCCCGGGCCACAGGAGTCGTGTGGAGTCTGGATGGTAAGAGTGTTCTTCATTCCCGCCTGGCTAGCACCCTCAATGACAATCTGCCGCTATAACAGCATTGCTGTGTTCTGGCAGTCATGTGAGGGCCAGGTATATTCTGGGTGAACAAGCAGTACCATCTACGGTCTCATTGTCACTTAGCATCCGGTGAAATCGACAAGTTTTAGCCCATAATCGCTTAAAATAACGCTAAAAAAACTACATATCTAATGTGATATAACACGTAGTTCTTTTAAAAAGTTTTACATCTCGAATCGCCGCGCAACACTGTTACTCATACGAAAATCCAATTTGTCAAAAGAAGCGTTTAAAACTTTGATATCATGAAAAAATTATATTTGTGATAACATCAACTTTTAGTTTATTGGTAAAAAGAAAAATACTTCATAATATTAAAAAAATACATTTATTACATTCTTAAGCAGATTTTTTTAATTTTGCTAAAGTGTCTCCCTCAGGGTTTTAAGATGTTTCATTACATCTTTGTACAGATTTAACTTTTCATAAATTTAACTCTTTGACTAGTATACTTTCAGAACGTACCTTTGAATCGCTGACACAAGTTGCTCCATTTATATTATCCGTTAATACAAGCGTAGAATATTCATTACTTACTCAAGATTCTCTTTGTATATGTCGAAGTCGGTGAAGAGTAACTCCACAATCTGATGCGGGGACGCGATGAAAGTGTAAATATAGCACGTAGCATGCGAATAGTAGGGGCGCGGGTAATCCGGACTGCTAAATGTGCCCCGCTCCTTTCCGTGCGTCGATGTGAAACGTATACATTGGCAACCTGGACAATATTTTCGGTTCAAAGAACTGCTTACAAAGACAAGTTACTTACATGAGTACAAAAGATGATTAACAGCCTCCATGGCGCATTGGTTAACCATCCCAGACAATTGTAACAGGAAGATCTCGATTTAGACTCTTAAGTTATGTCAGTATTTTTTTTAACTGTTATAGGTTTATACTTAATCACATTCCACTTGGTGGTAAAGCGCACAAACATGAAAGTGACAACTATATTCTTAACACACCCACATTGTATTCGGACGGGAACACTAAGACCAGTAAGTTGTTCCCGTCGTTTGCTGTACGCATTATGAAGTAAGCAAAACGCTTCTTCGAATGAGGGCAATATCCACAGCAAATGGATGGTAACATTTCGTGAGTCTAGACGTCGAAAGGCGAAATGAGAATGGTGGAACATTATCGTGTTATTCCAGCGCTTACTTTCGAAATTGTCAGTAGTTTAATATGTATGGTGATAAAAATGAACCCGGCTGGCTAGCTACAACCCCTGAATGTCTACTTGCCGCCACAATAGCATTACAGTGTTACGGCAGTCATGGATGAAAGAGTCAAAGTATTCTGGGTGAAGACGATTCACTATTTACGACCTCGAAATTACTTAACATCATGGGAAATTAAGGTCGATTTTTAGCCCATTGCCGATAGGAAAAGAATGAAAAAGTTATGGGGATAAAATCAAAAATCGCGTTCTGTGTACTTAAGATCATATCATAAGTC
>DWQX01004545.1:0-14755 GCA_018245475.1 Pharmacophagus antenor
TATCATCGGATTTAAGCTTACTGCGAATATTATGTGGTCCAAATCTTACGGTACAGCATCCTTTACATTAAACGCATTAATTATTCAATGGATATCTTTATTCAAATAATTTAAAAATTACGACAAAAACACATGGAGGAATTCTAGTTTCCTATGTTGACTATATAGCGACCTGCCATGCTGAGCTCCAGACTGGAACTAATGAACAATGCATGCGAAAATGACAAAAACAAAACCGCCCAATTAGCTTTGCTGTTTCGCGTATAGATTCGAGGATAAATGAGGTTTTTAACTACATACGTAACTAATTTTAATTTTTCCTACTGTGAGGCTAAATAAGAAAAAAAAAACAATTTCAAACAATATCGAATTCGTGTTAGAATAAACTTTCAAAGGCGCCAATTGGATTTAGTTTAGCGTCTCGATTAAAATTTAAATTCGCATCTGCCAATCACGGGGGTTCGAGGGCAAAGGCGAAAGTTCAAAAAAACGTCAAAGCGAACCCGGCCCTATACTGGATCTAACTAGCTAAATCCAGTTAAAACCGGACACCCAGACAGATCGACGGGCGCCGCACGCGGCGCTAAACCGAGTTTCACACTCGGACAGCACAGGTGACGGCTAGTCTGGCAATTAGCACCCAGCAGTGACCAATTTACGAAAGAACTTTTCATCTCGGAGTCCAACGTGGATTAGTTCATTTCAAAATGAAGTCAGTTTGTGACGATGATAACGAACTGCCTATACGGATTTCATATACGATTATGTGTTATCGAAAATTCTGGCTAAACACGTGCTTTGATATATTCATAATAAATTACGTCAAAAACACATGGAAGAATTCTAGTTTCATAATAATAATAATACATAATGATAATTTAATAATAATTTCATAATAATGCACAAATATGATAAATACGGAGAGCACGAATCAAAAATTAACCGAATTTCTATTCGTAACGCATCCGCAACATTTTCATCATTCGAACGAGACGTGCAGAAATCGAAATTGGAAAAGGCCTCATTACGCGCGCACCTCGACCGCTGGTAACCTATACGCGTACGATTTTAAACGTTAAGCGTTGCCCAACGCACACAATTCCGCTCCGCAATGCCAATTTAAAATGTGTAAACGTATATAAGCCGTAATCGATGCGCGAAATGAATAACAATCGAGTGAGCTTCGACGATTATGAGGTTGCACGGGTCCGAATAATCGCTCGGAACCGGATCGCGCCGGGCCGTGAATAAATTAATAATTTAATTCCCGTGCGAGCGTCGACACGTGTTGTGTTCACCAAATTGATATTGCGAATGCGCCCTTATTAACCGACTTATTTACTGGAACGGATTATCGTGGTTGAAAGTAAAGTGCTGAATTTATGTGTCCCGTTTGGCCGCTGTGAAATAAAAATTATTTCTATCGGTATTTCCTGGAACTGGCTTTATAATAATATTGGTTTATTCATTGAATATAAATCCATTCAAATCAAAATTGAATGTTAACACTGAATTCGCAGAACCCGTCATTTTTACGGGGCAGTCCTAAATAAAAAGTTCTGTATACTAATATGCGTTTGATTTTTTTTTATACCGCCTCTGATAACATTGTTCTATACATTTTATTACAAAACAACAGAAAAAAAAATGCGCAAAATTACCAACGACACGAAAAGAAAACCATAAAAATGTGTCGGTAATTTATATTTTGATAAAATTAAAAAAACAAACGGAAATCAAAAAGCTTAATACGAACGACGAGTTTTACTAACTCAATTACTAACAGTAGTTATCTTTGTCCCTAGTATATTTCCTCTTTTGGATGTCGCCGAAGTTATATCATTTGTGATAATTTCAATTGTTCACAATGAAATTGATTAATATATGAAAAAATTAAATAAAGATCAAACGATAGAATTTAGAAAATACTTTACGTGAAAATGGAGAAGAAATTTAATATTAAGAGCGCTCTACACACCTCCATAGTACTCTCGACGAGTAATGAAATCGTAAAAGGTTGCAGGCGTATGCGGGGAAATTTAATTTTAAAATTTCCTCAGAACTTTACGAAGGTATATGGCCTACCGTCTCATGGTATTTATAAATAGTGAGAGCTACCTAGTTTTCCATAAAGACGTAATATTTTCAATTGTAGTAAGATTTTTTTAACAGCCAGTTACTAGTATCCACATTAGTCTATTACGAGTCGAATATGAAGTGTTTGGTTGAGATTGTCCCGATGTCAAAGTGTATTTTTGAAACATCAGCTACTGGATTTGTAACCGTATTTTATGATTGTTTTTTTTTTCCTGAAACCCTATATAACATTTTGTTTCAGAACACACCACTTCGTACCGCAACCAACAGTTCATGCAAATCAGGGATTCCCGAAGTGGTCGATATCGACCACTGTCTTCTTCTATTGACCTAAGTCAGAATGAAAAATAACACTCTGTAGCCGCTGTTTCAATTTAGCGAACTATTATGAATAAGAGGGTTGATCTTAAAAGTAGCTAATTTGACCATGGAAGTCCGAGGTAACAGTTCATTTTGGAAAAGGGGGTCACTTACCCAAAATAGTTTGGGGATCCCTGATGTAAATCGTCACGTCTGCGATCACCAAGTAATTTGTTGACTTATTGATAAGAATGTGCGTTTAGCGACAATTTTAATAGTTAAGATTGTGTCATATGACATCCGATCATATACCGTAACAGCATCGGCAGCCGTTCCTCTTGTTTTGACGCGCCGTCACACACCGCAGCGCTCGTAAATATGGACAGTAATGCCCGTTCGTCGCGCGATACCGCCGATTCACGGCCATCGACGTTCGTAAAACTATAAAATTATTGTTTGTCAGGGCTGTAGGGTGCGTTAGGTTATGATAACCACCCTTATACGGGGTACGACAAGAATTTTATCGGTATATGTTATATGCGCACAGGGTATGAAGTTCATTGATTTTTTTTAAATAAATAACACCTAGTTATTATCACACCTTTATCAGGTTCATCACACTTATAACATATTCAAAACTTAACTAAATTTTACCGGATTAATAGCAAGAAGAATAGAAATTTCATTTTTATTTGGTAATTGTTGACCGTTTGATTCTTTTCTGATTTAAGATAAATTGCGAATTAAACATTCCCGTATACTTTATACGTCATATTTCAGTTTTTAAATTTCTTTACTCTAAAAATGTATCTCTGAACATTATTTTGATTTACTTTTCTTTGTTACAGGTATATCGTCTAACATACTACTACATATACTGGTGTAATTTTGACTGAAAGAAGGTAATGCAGTAAAAGGATTAAATTAATTATATAAAAATAAGCTATGAACTTTAGGACTAAAAACACAAAATAGAATAATCCGATGCTTCCACTGTAATAAGTAAAAGGTTCTCGGATATTCCTGTATTTATTTTCAAATAAAAATATTTTAAAAATAAATGCAGAGAGGTTTCTCCGAAACTACGTAAAAACATTTGAAACTTTTCATTATAAAGACCCTTTTAAAATTCCAGCTCGTACAGTTAAATTCTCTCAAGCATCTTTGTGGAAATAAAATGTCGCGTTAGCTACTTTTACAAGACAGGCCAGCATTTCTCGCCTGTCAGTCTCCAGCGTCCATTAGCGATGGGACATGTCTCAGGCGTTGTATTAACTTGAATTATTGTTCTCTAGCACAAGCTTTTTGAGGTTTATTTAAGCAAAAATTCTTATTTGTTTTTTTCCTTTGTGTAGTCTGCAAAAAATATGTTGAAATAATAATGATGAAGTCTTTCTGACCAATTACGGTTACGGTGGCCGTAATTGTTAAACCAGCGAGCTTTTTCCATTTATACTCTAACTTACGCACCCTTTTTTTGAGATAGACTAGATGCTCGTTTGTAAACAAGTCAAAGAATTTTGTTCGTAATTACAAAAAGGTATTTACGTGCTGTTTCCTTTTAAAGTTGTCCTATGTTTTAATATAGTTCGCGCTTATTTTCCTTTATATCGGGTAAATTACTTATAACATTCCGATAAAAGACTGATATGAGCATTATTGTTATTAAAATATATCAAACATGTAACATAGAAGAATTCACAAGGTTTTACACAAACGTATATATGAACGGACGGATGCCTTGACGTCAGTGTTAAATATATCTTGGTACATACATATTTTTCTTATGCAAAAATGAAACATTCTTCATTTTGGGTATTTTTCTGACGTCCCGGACCTGCGTAAGTTGCGACCCTCGGTCCTATAAAACTCAGCATTTCGCGGTTAACGGGGAAAGCGGCAGGATGTCAAAGGCGGTCGAAAGGCACTTGCGGCAAGATTAATGTCCCATTACTGGCACGCTAAAAATAAAATATATGAAACGATGCCGCACGACTCTGACGATGGTGCGCGGGTATTTGATGTGCGTGACGTAAACACATCACAGACCGATCACAGTGTGAATTTCGAAAGGTACCTCATCAATTTTTGTTATAGGTAATGAGAGAGTTTTCGTGTAGCAAACACTATCGAGTCTTTTAATACCAATTTATTTTCAATTTCTTTCTACTAGCTAATAGTGATCCGAATTTCTGATAATATGTAAATAAAATAGATAGAAATAGATAGACAGAGAAAAAGTTATCTTGTTTTAAATCTGAAATATCTTTCATAAATTCAAACAATTAACTAGTAAAAATTTTTATTAAATCGGATTTGCGTCTATTTATTAGATGGCATTGTGTGCGCAGAACCCTAAAAAGAGTAATTATAGTAATAATTATTGATTAGAGTAAAACAGGGGGAGCAAAATTATGATTTAGATGTAAGTATCACGGTATGGTATGATATTCAAATGATTTAATTAAAAAAACACACCCATATAACAATTATTTACTTATTATTTACATGTATAGTATAATTTAGTGATGAAAGCAAATAAAACAGTATATTTGTCGCAATATAGAGAATTTAAATCAGTTTAGTCTAGTTCGGCCTTATGACGGCGCGAGGCCCCGCGGCCGCCGCTTTGGCGCCATCTACATGCAAATGGCGTAAGCTCCGGGTATACGCTGTCTATCGGGAGGCAGTGAACTGAATATTTTGATACTTCACTTCTATAAAATGTTATTTCGGATTTATAAGATGCAAAACAACCGAATAAGCAATTTGAGAAAAAATTCGTTTTGGTTTTTTTTTTGTTACGTAATTCTATTACGAACTAATTCTTGAAAATTCTTTGAATGATATAATATAATTTAAAGGAAAATTTACTGTAATAAAATTCATTTAGACTTTTGAAGAAATCTTAAAAATTTTAAAGGCTTTTTTCCTTGCCCTCGGTTAATCATCAAAAATTTAATTTATTTTTTGACTTTCAAAAATCTGTATCAAAATTAAAATTATGCGATGTTAAATTTGACTGATTTGTGTAATATTGCGGAAAATTAATAATCGAAATGACCAGAGAGTTTATACAAGATCCCTTGTAACTGTCAAACGCAGATTCAATAAATAATCCTAAAAGACGAACAAGCGTCATACTTCGCCCTGTCGTATCCCCTCGCTTATATTTAATGTTCTCCGCCTATTTAGAGCCAGATTTATACGAAATCTTTTTGCTGTCACTGCCAGAAACGCCAAATAATTATTTTCCTCTAAGACCGACCTTCTGTTATTTCTCTAATATAACTTCCATTTCACAAGCTTCGCTTTCATGTCGATTGAAAAAGTAAATCGTTTATCAGTAATTAGTAACTCATTGACGATAAAATTTAAATTGTGTTTTTAAATTTTGAATTATTTCTGTAATAGCTAAAATATTAGTAGTTTTATCTATGCCTTCATAAACTTTTTATGACCCGATGCATTCCACATTCATCCACTTTAAGGAAAAAAAACATACTTTGAAAAAAAAATTTTATAACTTCATCACATTACAAATGCTGCCAAAGCATAATAATCTTTTGCTTTATTTTTTTTTTAATATATTCACCGATGGTGCGCTACGTCAAACCTAACCAGTCAACTGTGTCGTGATCATTTACAATTACATTTTATTTTCTCACCTCGATCATACATATAATAAAAATATAACGACCAAACGTCATCACCACGTATCTTGTCGTATTATCTTTCACACAACCTGTTTGTTCTTTTATGGATAGAATAAGTAAACGAGCAAGCAGTTCACCCGATGGAGAACGATTATCTTCGCTCTTAGACTGCTGCAACATTCTTAGAGACGAAGCTGCAGCTGCGTCACCAAGGAGTAGGATTTAATCTTGAAGTTCCTCAAGTCGTATCACTACGGTAATACCGCTGGCGACAACTGATTCCACATGGCAGCTGTGCATTGTACAAAGACGATAGTTTGCCAACCATCCTTTTAAAATTTCGCATTAGATCGTGTACCGAAAATGTGCGAAATTTATCTAATTCATGGATGGATATTTTAAGTTACGCACACACAGTTACACCGCGAGCACACTTAACTCGTTCACAAATCAGCACCTACACGTGTTACCCGATGCCACAACCTGGAACAATAATTACCCGATATTATTAATTGATACGTCGTTGTTTGTTCCTCGCGTCGATAAACTCACTACCCCTAGCGGCCCCTGTTTACCCGACACGTACGCAAGGTGCCGCGTAATCGGGTGCCGCCGACAGCGCACCGTGTTGTTTAGCTTTGGGACAGGTTACATCGGCTGCGGCTGTGTTGACAGCTTTTGTGTTTTCACCGGCAACGCGAAAATAGATTTCAATGCTGTTGTTTGTTGCTTCGTGAACTATAAGTTGAAGACTAATTAGATTGGATGAAATAATTTTGTGTCGTAATAGTTTATTATAAATTTGATTTGTGTTTAGGAGCCAAATTTAACCCTTCGCGGACGACGACATTTGTGTTGAGTGATTTATATAATGCAATAAAATGACCTACAACTTATAAACGATCCTAAAGAGTACATTTGAATACTTTATCTATCTTTGCATCTTTAAGACTTGTAGAAGGATGATATAACTATATTCTTACAAAAGTTACGACTCGCACACGCCACTCGTTCTGCCGCACGAAACATCGTGGCGACCGAGAGGCGCCTCTTATCCGCAAAGGATTAACTTTAATATGACAAACTTCAACATTGATAATTAGGCTGGAAATTATAGTGTTCGCACAGAACAATCTTGATCTTATCTGTAGGTCGGAAAACACCAACGTTGCATGACAATGGTATACTAACCACATAGCTGCCAACCTAATCAAGCCCTCAATGTCAGTCTAAGGAGACACCGATAATTGTGTTAACGCATAATGGAAGAGGAAACCCACGTATTACAAAGCTCTGCGTAACACTAATAGAAATAGTGATACATTTAAAGATGTTTTCAATGCTAATAATAGTATACAACTATATATATAAGTAATGAGTGGTATGGTAAACGGAATATTATATTAAACAATATTTCATTTTCTTACATTTATGTATTATATATTAGAAATATGCTTTGGTGGGATTTCCTAGAGATGTAGTTGGGAAATTTCGGGTACGTATCTGTACATGTGTCTTTTTTTTACTCTTGATTCTAACCTTTACTTTTTAATGTTATTATTATTATTTTATTACATTCTATCTTTTTTAATTTGATTTTCGTTCAATTGTATAATGTTTTATACTCTTTTTTCCTTACACCCGCTGTATCTTTCTTTACGATCCTCAAGGTTAACTGGAAGAGAACGCCTTTTAAGGATTAATCTTTTTTGTGCATTCACGCCGTGCGAAATAAGTATAAATAAATTAATTATATTCTAAATTATTACCATTAAGATCGTTGTTCGTATAAATATGACCATATGTAATAATATATGTAGACATTGTGAACGAAATGTTATATACCTGGATCCTATAAATACACGTACAATCGTTGCATTTGATCTCGTGATAGCTAGGGCGGCTGCGACTGTGTAAACACTGTGGCTTAGATTATCAACACGTTCAATCAGGCCGTCAGTGGCAAACTTGTCAGTTGCACTGGCGAAGTGTTTCAATAGTACTGTTTAGCCGTTAATCGGTGATACTGAAATGTTCACTGAGCGAACATATTATATAATAATAGTACTGTATTTATAAACTCAAAAATATAAATATCTAGGACATAGCACATATAGTACTCTGATTCCAAGATAGGTACCAAAGCGCGTGTAGTACGGCTTATCAGAGACCGACATACTTACAAAGACATTTTTAAATAAATACTTATATATAGATGTATAACCAAACACAGAACAAAAACAAATATTCATCACACAAACGTTTGTCCTGTGCGGGAATTGAACCTGCGACCCCTGGTGTAAGAGGTAGAGTTTTCACACAGTACTCTGATCCCAAGATAGGCACCAAAGCGCCTGTAGTATGGCTTATCAGAGACTGATATACTCACAAAGATATTTTTAAATAAATACTTATATATAAATATACAACCAGACGCAGAACAAAAACAAATATTCATTACATAAACGTTTGTCCTGAGCGGGAATCCATCCCGCGACCCCTCGTGTAAGAGGCGGAGTTACTACCATTACACCAACAGGCCAATCGAGTCGATTATCAATTGATGAACAATTGAATGTATTGTAAATAACAAACAACAATCGTACAGTTGAAACTTTCGATCAATTAAAATATAAATTTAACCTACTTTGTGATTTATACTACACAAAGTTTTTTTTTTACTAAATTTATAAGTAAAATTTACTCAAGCAAATTTGTCGAGACAATAAACGAAATCTGTCGTATTAAATTGATGAAAAATTGAGTTCAGTTATAAATAACATAAAAAACTTATAGATGGTTATTAAATAGACAAGTCATTAACAGTCCACCGCGTACGCTGTCGCCAAGGTCTTCAAAGTTTTATTACTGCTCTGTACAATTTTAACTACAGTCCTACGGGCAATCTTCATCGAATACTTGCCGACCGTGAGTTACTAGTTTATTACTGTTTGGTTAAGTAGATTGCTTTCGCTGAAGAAATATCACAGGGAGCATCGGTTAACTCAACGGAATTAATGCTATACAACTTTAAATTTTATGTGCTTTGTTTTACAGTCGATTATTTATTGTCATTTCATAGCGGTTCAGTTGATAAAAATTATTATTAATGTTTCTAGTTCAAATTTTGTCATCTGCCTTCTTTAATCTTCGACAAATTTTTAATCTTAAATTTACTAAAGTTTTACTTGATATATTTTCCTCACATTCCGTTAGTTATACGTCCTATTGTATTTTTTCTGTAACAAAAAAAAAAACAATATTCCGTTTAAAAACAAAATATTATCATAAATGTTAAAAGTAATATTCAAAATCCGTTCAACCCGTGTATTCGTATTAACGCCGACGTCAACTTATTTTAGCAAAATTTTTAATGAATTTTTAGTAATATAATTAAATATAACCTACATTAAATATAATACAAAAAAAAACATTTAAACGATAAGATCTATATTATAACAAAAAAGAAAGGCACAGTAAAAGGTGGTTTTATCCGTTTTGGTCTTTAAAGAGAGCAAAGGATTTGTTCATCTCTTACTTTTCACTCTTTACAAAACGACACCAATGCGGTATCGTCGGACGTCAGTGTTAATAGGGTTAAAAGTTATATGCAAATACCGTTCGACCCGTGCGTTCGTTTTAACCCTTTGGAAAAAAGTGATTGAGTAAGCAAACATACCTTTCTCCCTACCGACTATGTTATCTTTATTTTCACAGGTGTTCGCAAAAATTCTAGAGACTTTGATCCGCCAGCGGTACGTGACCGCGCATCAAATTGTACGTCAGAATGTTATTCCTCTAATTAAAAAAAAAAATTTCATCTCACTCCATTGTGACGCCGAGTTGATTGAAATTCAAATGATATTTCTTAATTGGATAAGGTCGATAAACTGGTTTTCATTAAATTTCATTAAACCATTGACTGCAACCTACAAGATATTTCGAAGCGGATGTTGTACTTTTACGTTAACTATAAATGGTAATTTGTGTTAAGAATTACTAGAAGAGATGAATGAGAAATATATATAGTTATGTATTAATAAAATAAAATGGACGTGGCAATCAACGGGTTAACACGTTGAGCGCTACGAATATGACGCGGTGAATATCGTAGTATACGATAAGTGATATTTTACGCATCAACACACCGCTCTATATATGGAAACGAACTGCACCAGACCTTAACCCTTCACCGATACATTAACGATATTAATAACGAACTATTGATGTGTATCAATAAAGACATTAACCATTTTTACTTGTTAGCCGTCTTCAGGTGTCGGTCACCGGTGACCCCTGTAGCCAATTAATATGATACTCAAGTGCATATATTTATTTCTTACCATGTTCATACCTAGTGTTGATAATATTCCGTTAGCAGTGCCAATTAAGCCGACTTAAACTGTGATTCTTTGTATTATGGTCGCAAATCCTAACTCATACAGTAATATACTCTAAATAAATAAGCTACTGCATAACTGTCAAACTTCAATAGTGTAATTGAAATTACACAGAGCAACAGAAAATCTATTTTCTACTCTACTCTCCTCTAAATACCCGAGAGCGTTTAATAATAATAATATATTTACTCATATAGTTGGCTTCGATTTACTTGATGTTAAGTGATAATGTGACTGTAGATAGTAAAGCGTGTACACCCAGCACAATACATTTGACTCAAATGTATGACTGTCGGAAGACAGCAATGCTGTTATGGCGGCAGATTGACATAGAAGTTGGTAGCTAGACAGGCAGATTCGAAAGACCCTGTAACCATCCAGACTCCATTGCTATTGTAGTCCGGGAATTTAACCTAAGACCTCTGCGTTACAATGCAAGCGGGTAAACCATTGCGGCACGGAGACTGTCTAGACTTTTATTAAGTGTTTAAATATTTTGTGCGCAAATAAAATAATTTTATTGCTATTTCTGTAATACCTTCCTCTATAACATATCGTGCAATCACGTAGCCCTCATTAACACTAATTAGTAAATCATCATTGAAAGCTTTTATTAAGCTCGATTAATAGCCAAACAATGTTTACAATTGCGTCGGCGAATAATAAAGTTTCATTTTCACGAGCGCTTTCAGTTTCCGTGCTACGCAGCTACGTGCAACGAACGCGTAGGCCTCTACGGACTACGGCGTCCGCGTGTTAAGGGAAAATCGAAGTAATATAAATTATATATATTCCAAAGTCAGCATTAAAAACAACTTAAATTACATTGTTTCCAGTAATTTAAGTTTTTAAATATTCATAGACAAACATGTGATGTGAGGATGAAAATTATTAATTGAAATTTTATTAGTTTAGAATGTCTAATTTTTTTCTTAAAATAGAAAGACTTGTTTAGTCTAGACGATGTTACGGTTTCTTTGAACCTGCCTAGGGACTACCACTCCCAATCGGCCGCTTCAAAAGCATCGCTGGGTTCTTAAACTCATACATGTATTACAGAAAGTTCTCGGCACGCACGCTTAACCATCTAAGGTCCCATCGTCATCAACACAATTTCGAATCGTTGACAAAATGTTAGTCCACTGTCGAAAAATAACCTATCGGTATCGGATATCTGCCGATGAGCCCGTAGCGTGACGTGACCGCGTCAACTCGTGATAAAATTGTTTCTGAGAACATCAAGTAATAGTTACCTTAACGCAATCACGCTAGTTAGCCGTCGAAAGTGAAAAGAGAGCAAGGAGAACTGTATGACAAATCAGTCCCTTCTTGATATATCTCATTGTTTATTTATTTGTTGATTTTTACTCAACATGTCCAAGGTCACCTCCAAGTCTACTTTGAGTGAAGCAGAGAAGACACGAGATAGTTGCTATTTAATAAAAATTAAACGAATTTAACAAAAATTATATAAAATTTAATTCAACTAATAGTATTATAAAAGTCAATCATTTTAAAGGACTTAAATTGTACATAAAAATAGGTAGAAATTTAAATATACACAAATATTTAGACAAATATACGCACACATACACGCGTATATACAAAATCTTGCACAAACATATAAACAATAATATTTTTTACTAGTACAACTCTCTCGCTAGAGACCATGTAGATGATATATGTTCGTGTTCAATTGCGTATATATTAATTTCTATATATTTACTTTATAATAAAAGTTATTCATCTACTTGTGGATATATAGAGAACAAAATAATTGACCGAAATGAAAAAAATAATGAAAAATGTATGCGCTGTAAAAAGTAAATATAAATTCGAGTTATGAGCTATTGATATACCAAATTAAATAAATATAGGTACTATTATTTATTTAATAATGTGGCAACACAAATAATTAAAAAATGGTAGTTAGTTCTCTATGTCGAATTAAATGTAGGCAGCGTTTCAAGATATTTATTTTAGATTCTATTTCTTTGATATAATGTTTTTATGTTACATACACTCCCCGGCCTATATTATTCGATCTCTATTAAATGGAATATATTATTTTGCGTCGTACCATTTCGTATTAATAACTATGATCAAATTAAGGTATGTGATGGAAATAATATGTAACATAAAGTATATGTTTTACTCATACACCATAGCGCGGCGTAATGATTCGATAAAAGTTCGATAAATAATCAACACTGCCGCCGACAGAGGCCGCTGGTAATAACCTTCGTGACGCATGCATGCGGTTCGTGGACCTTTTGTGTGCTGATTAAATATAATATATTTTCTTACTTCCTTAGTCGTTCCTTGCTAACGGAGAGAGAAATATGTAAGCGTTACATTCCACATACAAATTACAACTAGATTTACCGGGACCGTCATTTTGACGGACCAACCCCGGATAAAAAGTTCCGTGTACTAATATGCGTTTGACTTTTTTTTTTTAAACCTACTCTGGCAACATTGCTCTGTACGTTTTAATGCAAAAAAGGAAAGTTAAGAATAAAATAATGCACAATATTATTGAAGACTCAAAGAGGAAATCATGAAAGTGTGTCGTAAATTTAGTGCTAAATATACATATAGCTGTACAATACAAAAACATATTTAATTATCACACTTTTTCATGGGATTAATGTGAAATGGTTTTGCTTTTTTTCTTAATAACTTTTGTAACTCCAACCTCTTCCGTAAGTTCGTAAGTTAAGTATTATTTTTCATATAATATACTGCTATTTTTTTTCTTAATTATATTTCATTATTAAAAAAACAAATATTGCTAATTATACATACACGTGTACCTACCTTTTTTCGTGTAAGGAAATCTACGAAAAGATACATTCCCTTCTTGAGGGAAAGATAGTTGATTAAGATATAATTCGAAAGGTATTAAATCTGCATTATACTAAGCGTGTACTGTGTCAATAAATATAAAAAAAAAACTTAAAACTTATGATCATATTTGTAAAGAGACAAAGAATGATACATGACGAATTGTCTAGCCTCATTCCCGTCGTAGGTTAAACAAACGATAGACGTTCCTTGAGACAAACGTTGACACATCCGGTACAGCACTGCCTCCGGCGCGTCCAACTTGCGTATTTACGATGCGGTTTGTCGCCTACGGCCCTCTGTAATTCGATGATTCCGATTTTATTGCGCGGGCCCACGGTGGCTATGAGTGAGAGGCGCCTTTCATCCTTAGTAATGGAATTCCGGAACTTCTTTCCGCGTCCCGCCACGCTTCCCGCCGAGTTTAAACGTTTCACCGCAGGAATCATGAATAAATTGTCGCTTGTGATTGTTCCATTTGTTAATTGAAACGACATTAAACAATTGAAAAGTAAAAAAAAAAAACGAAACGCCATGTTGGACATTACACTTTCATCTTGTCGTTTGTGATTATTACATTTCTAATTCGATGACATTGTTTCGAATAATTTATTTATTTTAGGATGAGATGACAAAACTCCGTTTCACAAATTATAAAAAAATAATATTATAATATCCGGTTTTAATCCCGAGTATGGTGTAGACGCCACGCGTTGTGAAACATGAAAGATTGTGATCTATTTGTCATAATCTGTTTGATTCTGAATAATAATATATTTCAATTTAATTACGAGTTATTTAAAAATAATTTTTAACGTTTCATTTAATTCCATTATCTGGTTGTATTTTAGGCCATAAACTCTATACGATAGAGATTTTTTTATTTAAAAATGAATTGTCAGAGTTAAAGAAATGAACAATCTGAAAGTTTATCAGTCAATAGGGTTCAGTTAGAATAGGTAGAATACTTGACCCCGCTAGAGTCCTGGCATCTGCTTCGCGCAGAAACAAGGTTGGACTAGCATCATAGCATAGCGTTGGAGGGGCCGCGGTTGTATTCCGAGTGGAAATCCCGCGGCTCCTCCAAAACGCTAACCACTGGGGGGATTTTAGTTGATAAAAATCTCACATAACTTTGCGGCCAAGACCCCCCCTCCCCAAGGCAGGATATCTATTAGAAGACTTCGTATATATAATAACGAGCTGAACGTGAGCGAGCGTCGGCGTTGAAAAGCCTAAAATCTGCTAGCGGTCGCAAGTGTTAATTTACTTTACTATTGCTGTGAACGTGAGGATCGGGATTTGAATTACACATCGTAAATTTGCTGTAAGGTTTTAATAGGCGAAAACACAGAGCACTATAACAATAAAAAGCCGCATAGAGCAGATGATCGCAGTGGTCGTATACCCAAACACACTGTGGTTAATTCGCATATTCGCCCGATATCCGTACGT
>DWQX01004546.1:0-14754 GCA_018245475.1 Pharmacophagus antenor
TTATATAACAAATATATGATCGATAAAGCTCTAAGTTTTAGATTAAATAATTTTAAAAAAGTGTAATTAAAATCAATTGGTAAATAAGACCTACAAAGACAGATACACACGTTATACTCATAATAGTATACTTTTTGCGACGAAGGTCAGAAAATGGAAATGTGGATAAGTTCCTTTGTGTCTTTAAATAGTATTTACAACACATATCCAAGTATTAATTTTAATTCAGTTTTTAATTTTAATGCGTATACACGCAATTTCATTTTTTACCTTTATTTCATTATGCCAAAAAGAACGAAAAAAGTTCACTTTAATAATAATATCAATTTTTTGATAGAAAATCAATTTTCTCTGTTAAGTACGTTTTCATATTTTATTGCAGAAAAAAATATTTATGATATTTTCTACATTTTGGAACAAGCTATTCATACTAATATTATCGAATTTACGTAAAATCGACCGCATAGCAGGCCACATAGATTACAACACGTTATTATAATCAATTTAACAGATAGTCGTCAAAATTTTACAGTAAATTTATAACACAATAAACATGAACTTCCGCAGGCAAAGAACGCGCTCAAGAAGAAATTCCCTGAATACAATGATAAATACAGAGATGTGGCGAAGTTTCCCTAAAAGAATATCTTGTATTGATGACGATTTACTAGAAGAAGATTCTACAACAGATGAAGAAGAACCGAAAACCGTTAACATAAAAGATTTAACTAAAGAATTTTTTGGCCACAACAGCGTATCTACTGATCAAATTGACCAAGACGTAGAAGTAATTCTTTCGAGAAAACAAACACTAATTCTCGCCACTATGGTTCCTGATGAAATACTGTTATTAGAAAAGTATAGTCTATAAAACATTAAACAATAGTTCCTATTTATTCTAATGCTCTTTATTCTACTAAACATAACATTTTTTCTAGTTACAATGAAAAATCCGAGCCAAAACGATTTGTTGGTGTACTTTTAATGGCCGATGTATCTGGATATACAGCACTTTCGGAACGTTATACAAATACTGGCAAAGGTGGTACTTATCGTCTTACCGTTACTTTAAACACATATTTGGGTTCGCTCATCGAAGTAATATACAGTCACGGCGGTGATATAATAAAGTTTGCTGGGGACGCGTTCCTTGCACTCTGGAAGACTGACAAACGTACTTATCTTAATCACACTATACATACGGTCATAACTTGTGCTCTGATAATTCAACACACATTTGGATCTTACGAAACAGATGTTAAAGTGAATCTTCAAGTAAAATTAGCAATATCTGCTGGTAATCTTATGTTTGCACCTATTGGTAAGGGAATAGATATGAACTACATAATATTTGGTTTACCCGTACTAGAAGCCAAAACCGCAGAAAGTCTTTGCCAATCTGGGGAAGTTAAATTAACACCTACAGCCTGGGGGCACTGTTATTCGAGAAACTATGATTATGTTATTCACGACAATGGACACGTAACGATAAAATCTATTCTTTATGATCCTCGTGAAAGAGATGTTACTAAGCCATTTGCAGGATTTGGTTCTATGATAAGACAAATAAAAAAACCATTTGTAGGCATTGAAAATCTACCTGAAGGTATTTTGGATACTAATAAAACAAAAACTTGCACTGAATTTTCCAAAACATGTGAAGTATTGAACCTCCGGAGAACAATATTAATAGCCGATAAAAGAAATATTGGTTCAGAAATTCGAAAATTTATGATTAGGCCTGTACTTACACAAATTGACGCCCATCAACCATTAGAATATTTAACAGAAATGAGACAAGTTTCCGTTGTATTTATAACATTAAAACCTAAAGATTGCCCTTTTCCACAATTGATAACTATTGTCAATAACTCGTATGAAATAACATGTGAAATTGTTTACAAATCCATGGGCTGCGTTAATAAAATAATACTCTTTGATAAAGACATTATGATTTTAGTCGTTTTCGGTCTTCGCGGATTTAAACATGAATCTGAAGCACAGGCAGCATTAAAATGTGCTTACGGTATTAAGAAATCTTTGTCAGCTCTTGACGGTGTACTCGAAGTTTCGATCGGCGTCACCACAGGGCAAGTATACTGTGGCGTAATAGGTCATCCCCTCCGTAGGGAATTCACTATAATTGGAGCTGTTGTTAATAAAGCCGCGAGATTTATGTGCTATTTTCGTAATAAAATTACATGTGACGAAACTACTTTTGTAAAAAGTAAAATGTCTAGCAACAGTTTTACTCTTCAACCAACCGCTAATTTAAAAGGAATAGTCCATCCTGGAAAAACTTTTGAGTACACGGAAGAAATAAGAGTTAAAGAATTATACGATATACCAGTGATACCTCCTCTATTAAATCGTACTGATGAAATCGAATATTTTCAGGACTGGATCGAGTGCAAAAATATATCTTTCAAAGATTTTAATGCACTTTTATTTATAGGTGACTTCTGTTCGGGTAAAACCAGAATTCTAGAATGGATAACACGGTATGTAAAAAATAAAGGGTTCCGCACATGCTTTTTAAATCTTTCATCTATTCATTCAGCAACGCCTTACTTAGCATTAGGACAAATTATTAATGATATGTTAGGATTAAAAGAACCCATCACAGGGTTTGCCAAAGAAGAAAAAATTGTACAATTACTTAATGCTTACAGCACTGATTTATGCTACCTAAATAATACAATTAAAGTTCGCTTTGCTTATCATGAAGGTATATACACTCAAGATGAAAAAGCACGTAAGGAAAAAACTAAAAATGTATTTATGAGGTTGGTTCAAGCGTTTCCCGAACCTCATTTTATATTTTTAGATGATCTTCAAAACTTAGATCCTTTGTCATGGGAATTTATATCAATTATGTTAAATATACCAAAAATTTACACAGTTTTTACAATAACTCGCGGGAAATTTAATAATCTACATAGCTGGCTCTATAATGTCTTTATTGATGGCAGCATTAGAAAAATTGTGATAGGACCTCTGTCTCCCAACTTAATACCCGCATTAACTTGTCAAATTCTTGATGTTGAAGCCGTGCCTAAAGAATTATGTGAAGTACTTAAAACAAAATGTAAAGGTCTACCTGGTCTCGTGGAAAGTTTTATTGTTCATCTATTTTCCAATGGAGCATTAGAAATTAAAAAAGTACTGAAAAGTGAATTAGAAAGTTATAAAAATGAAGATCTCCAATTTCCTGATACTAGTTTGTTAAATCTTCAAGCTGTAAATTTAGAAGATCAGGAAACTCTGGACAATCTCCTGTGTGCAAACACTTCTGATAACATTTCAGTATGTTTAGTTACAAATAAAGAGGAATTGAACACAGATATTAATGAGCAAAATCTTGACGCCATAATAATGGTTCAAATAGACTCTTTAACTCCGTATCAACAATTATTGTTAAAAATTGCTTCTGTAATTGGTAATGTATTGTCACGGACTCTTTTAGAAAATATAATGTATGAAAACAATCCATTAACAACAGCAAAAGCAATAAAAAGATTGTTTGCTATGCGCATATTGACCTGTGCAAACGTAAGATATCGTCTTAGTCGAAGATTAACATCTAATGTTACGTCTTTAACTAGTTTTTCTACCAACATTAATTTATCATGCGACTGTTCATTCGATTATGAGCCTGAAGAAAATGAAAACCTCCCAAAGTATGCGTTTTGTAAAGTGATGAGATTTCGCAACAAAAATTCGCGACAAACCTGTTATGAACTATTGCCCATAAATCAAAAGAAAGAATTTCACTCGCGTATTGTAAGTTATCTTGAAAAGACAAAACAAAAGTGTCCAAATTGCGGAGGAATTATTATGATAGTTCAATCAGTTGCAAATATGTCTTGTGAAGTTAGTCGATCTTTTAATAAAGCTGAGTACATAAAGGGCAGTGATATAAGTCTATCTGAAATTGGGGAAGAGCTAGAAGTAAGTAATGTTGATATAAATCAAAACTCATCAATAATCAATCGAAACTTAGTAGAAACAAGACGAAGTCGATCGCTTAACCTTCATAAACAAATTAATGAAATTAAATCAGTCTCAAGTGAAAGTACTGCAAATTTAAAAAAGGATGATAAAAATATCTCCCAACCGTCAACTATTTTAAAAAATAAAACGTGTGACACGAACCGCAGGTCAACTAAAAGAGTAACTATGTCTAGTATACTTTCTAGAGATATTAGTAGTTTCACTGATATGAAAAATCCTAAAATATTTGATATGCTTCGAACAGTTACCGAAGCAAGCACATTAAATGATTGGCATCAATTGGGTGTTATTGACAGCACTGATAATATCGATGAAAATGATAAAAGGTATTTTAAACTAAACATTGAATCAGGGGTGTCAAAAACTCAATTTGATCAATGTAGTTGCTTGGAGTTAAATATTACTATTTTCGAGCAGCTTATTAATCATGCTCAAGAAGCAGATTTAAAAGTTAAAGTTATAGAATTTATGATAAAATATTCTTATTTTAATTTATTGGCTAATAATTTTGATTGCATTTATTCAAAATTAGATGAAGCAGAAGATATCTGTTCCGAAAAATTTGTTGAAAATATGACTACATTTGAGAAACAAAGATTTTTAGGAAGAATATACTCTTTAAGAGCTGCTGCTTTATTAATGAGTGGCAAACTGGCAGCTGCAAAAATTCATTTAGAAAAAGCAATCAAAGTGTATGGTTTCAACTTAGATAAAGTTTCAGATTTTTTCAATGTACGAAATATTTTGTCGTCTCATACAATAAAACGAAGCAAATATTTAAAACATCATATGATAATGAAATCTGATTCGATATTTTGCCTTAATGTCGCAACTTTACTATATTCTGCGCTAGGTGACGAAAAAATTTCTAGAATTTCTGCAATTCGAGCTTTAAATTTAACACAAAAAGTACAATGCAACGTTATTGATTTATGTGATGCTTTCGCCAACGCTATACAAGTAGAACTGGTTCGAGGAAATGCTGATTTTACCAAAGGCATAGAAAGGATGGCTATTCTTAGTTTAAAAAATTTATTACATCCTATCCAAGCAGAAGAAATTTTTGCAGTCGGTAAATTATTTATGGCATCATTTCGAGGTCGATTAGCACGAGGTAAATTTGCTGAAGCTATTCGATCAGGATTCAGATCGCTCGTTATTAGTCGCTTTCTTCATGCTGACAGTATATCACTGGAGATAATCCCTGATCTATTTTATATCTTGTTATCTAGGCGGCGTATAGAAGAAGCTATTGATGTACTTAAATTATGTTTCCAATTTAGTCATAAACAATCGACTACAGAATGGGAAACGTGGTATTACGCCCTTTGCATAGACCTTATACTTGATGCAGGATTTCAGTTGGAATCACCAAACGAAATAAGTCATTATGCAGAATACGGATTACATAAAGGTATATCAGCAGGACCTGGTAGAAGAAGACTAATCGTAGGTCTATGGACATATTGGCTACGTGCAGATGTCGATCGTAAAGCAAAACGTTTTGAATCAGAAGCGTTAAGTTGGATAACTTTCGAAGAAGATGATGGTTCTTTAAACACTTTATTTAGTTCACTGAGACTAGCCGAAGGCATGTTGGAAAGCCTAGCCAGGAAAATGGATGATCTCCGAAAAGTATGTAATACAACTATTCCTACTTTAAGACAATAATTGTGGTTACAGCTTATTATTAAATGTTCAGGTCGTAGACTTGATGGAACTGCGGTCTATAGCCGAACGAGAATTAACAAGATTAGAAAAAGATGCACGTCTTATGCGAGCAGTTTATTCTAGATGGTTATTGTTAAAAGCAAATTCCCTTCACTTATCAGGTCGAGAAAATGTGGCTTTAACTACATATAATTACGTGAGTATACAATTTTTATTGTTTGTAGTTAGGGAGATTGATATCAGTGCATTCAATTTTATCGATTAACTTACGTAATAATAACGATAATATGAGTATTATCTCAGACATCCAACAAAATAAATTTACACGCAATATTTTCTTATACAAAGTTAACAGTGCACAACATTTTTATAGTAATATATCTAGTAACCTATCTATAATATTTTTTGTCATTTCAAATCTGATAAAGTTTTCCTTGTAAAATTTTTGTAACTAATCACACAGGCTCTAGAAGAAGCGCGACGTGTCCACAGTCATTTGGAAGAATCATTAGTACAAGCATCACTCGCTAACTCGCGTTTTTGGATGCAAAGCGCACGTGCTGGAAGTTTTATGCACTGGCGAGAAGGCTGTGAACATGCAAGAACTTCTTGGCACCAAATCATGTACAAAATAACAACAACGTGGCAGGTTTAGACTGCCGTTAAAGAAACTCAAATACCACTTCATAAAAAGGCTGACATTGTTACAAAGGTAAACAATAGCCACAAAGGCCCTTAAAACATATTTCATCAGTGTTTTTAGTCATTAAAATAAAGTGTCTGTGGTGGTTTATGAGTAATGTTTCGTAATTGCTTCATAAATCTTTTTCAGATTTGGCCTCTCTCGATTCCGCTCAGCAGCCTCCCTTAGTACCATGACACTTTCACAAAAGGAGGCTACAGCCCTCCACGCCGAATATCTTGCCAGAATCGCCGACAAGATTCTGGTAAGAAAAAGTTACGTCCAATATGGTTTACCAAGTTCCGCAGTCCTAGTTGCCATTCTGAGCATACTGCAAGCGTATGCGATGCAGAAACCTCGTCTCTTCCACAGCAGTGGAAGCAATATGCTGTTCACGTCCGATACTACATAAGCAATCATCGAAACACCCATGCACGATGATCACCAGCGCAATTCTATAAGTCTTCTTCCTCGTTGTTGCTTTTAGATTTCCAAGACCAACAGGATCGCGCACACAACACGCCCAAGAGTTTAGTGCGCAACACTGCAAATGCTCTTTGCTGCTTCTGCTCCCCAGCACCATCTCGAGTACTCCGTCTGGCTCACCACAACCGCCATCACTAATTGTGTGAATTCGAGCACGTACCCTCGCATTCATAAACGCAGATATATCCAGGATAGAAAAGCGAGGCAAGACAGTCGCCACCACAAATGATATCCAGGTACGATCCATATAGTCATTCTACACTGGAAGTGTATATTCGACGCAGTTAGGCGTCTAATGGCATTTGAGTCAAACGGGCGCACCTTATACATACAGCTACAGATCGTACTACCGAGCGTAGAGTTGCAAACTTCCTCCGCTCGTGTCCCGAGATTAGGCCGCAGTCTGTGCATCCCACCCGCTATCCTCTCTGTCCGCGTGCCGTTTCTTCGAATCCCCAACGAACTTAAACAACGAGTTTGAGGCCGATGTACTTCATGTACCACCCCACTTTAACCTCGTACCCACGTACGTGTGGACGCATGAGTCGCATGGTTGACTTCATCTAGGTAACTTATGAAACCATAGCACCTCTAACTTGTATGGCGTTATTTCTAGCCCCAACTCATGAATTTTAGCGATGACTACTTCCATCCCAAACTTTGCGAACTATTTAACCCTCTTAAATTTGTGTCCTCTAGCGACCACTAGTATGTCGTCGACAAAGCAGACGATATTGACATCATAGAAGAGACGGACGCGCAGGAACACATCGTAAACAAAATTCTACGGGAATGGGCATAGAATAGACCCCTATGGAACCACTCTTTGGATCCTTCTTCGGATCTTTCTGATTTCTTTATCCATGCACATAATGTATCTGTCACGAAAATAGTCCGCGATCACGCCATGTAAATAGAAACACTTGATGATGAACTAGCGCCTGTCTTATCGCGTCTCAAGGGAGGGATTCCAAGGCGTTCACGGTACTTAAATTTATCATTTCATTCATTACCCCAGGTCTCAATCTGTTCGAACAGAGATCGAACATTCACGCATAATCTCATACCCAGTCGATCGCTCTCGTAGGAGGACAAATTGGCACTGGATAAAATCAGGACCGACACACGAGAGATACGAGCTAAGATTAGTAGGAAGAATTCTTTTGAACAACTAGCCAACCTCGTCCAACAGGCACATGAGACGATACGAAAATGGAGATTTTGTGGTCCTGTCTTCCGTGTTTAAGAGGATAAATCATGCTTCCTTTCAAGGTCTAAGAAACTTGAAATTAAGGTAACAGTGAATGACTGTCTCAACCTGTTCTCCAGTCCAGTCAGCTCCAGGTCCAGGCGTGTTCCGCGCGCTCAAGCGACCAACAGCTTGGTCGAGCTCCTGTTCAGTCACCCCCATCTCATCCCTCTACTCACATGGCAACATCAAGAGGTGAACACAAGGACTTAACCGGTATTCCGGGAATAGAGTACCAACAACGCTCTTCAGAAGAATCGTATCTAAGGTCTCCGCCAACAGCGGCATTCATGGTCAGAGCTTACCCAGCACCATCCTGTATTAACGCCACAAATAAGTCATATGTGTTACAAATTGCGATTTACAGCGCCTGGGTGGCCGCCCGATATTTCGCCTGCTTCGAGCTCTAGTGAACAGGCGACAGCTCTAAGAAAAATTGTATGAAAATGTGCAATTTGCCCAACCACTGACATACTGCTCCGCGCTTGGGCCAGCCTGTTCGAGGCATTGAAACATCGCAAATTTGCGTCAACGTATACCGGAACTATTTTACTTCCACCTCCAGATCGAATAATATATCTACGTAGTTTGGCCACAGAGCGACTCTGGCAGTAACCATAACGATATCCCGGTTAAGTCGCTTGGGTGTCCCGCATTACGTACAACTGCAATCTTGATAGTAAGACTTTGTGTAATTTCACCAATCTGTAATAATTTGTATGATTAATATTTAGGACTAAGATGGAAGGCCATGGTTAGATGATTATCTATGGATAGGTAAGAGCTACATAATATAGCATAGAAAAATTATCGCTAAAGTGACAATTTAAATCTTTATGTAAAACTGAATAGCAGAATTTGTAGAGATCTTTTTTTCTCTTATAAAATATTACTAATGCCATATTCATTATGTTATTATCTTTTTTTTTGTATTTGATTTTTTGTGAATACGACCTCTAAAATCATATAATAGTTTCTAATATTCGAATCTTAAGATTTACTCATAGAACATTAATATGTTATCTTATCTGTGGTCTCTTTTTCTTTAATATGCACGGGAGGATAAAATAAAAAGATAATTTTTATGACATAAAACGGTTATTTTAACTTTTTTATTACATTTGTTAATAACAATTATTTATTATTAATTTAAATCATGTAAAGATATAAGTTTATTATGTTTATCAAAATCCTGCAGTTTGGTTGTTTACACATGATATTTCAGATAATACATTTACCCTGACCTTTTAAAATGATTAACGTTATTATTAAACACGATTTCTCATAACTCATCAATAATTTCTGTTCTGTGGACTTGCTTTTGCTCAATATAGTATAAGGTTTATTAAAAGCTAATAAAATGTCGAAAAAACAAGAAAAAGTTGTTTTTGTTGGAACTATTGCTACTGCAAGTGCTTTGAACCGGTTAACAATTTCAAAAGGTTTTATAGTTATTGAATATGGAAAGGTTAGTTTTCTGTACAGTACATAGTTTATGGCTAATTAAAAAAGTTACGCTTTCTGAATATTTCAAACAATTATTTTAAATGGGAAAATTATTAAAATAACTAATTAATATTTCAGATAACTAGGATAGGTTCTATAGACGAATACAACTCCATGGAATTAACTCAAAATTTAAATGATTTCACTCACATAAATTTAAAGAAAAATCAGTTTTTAATACCTGGCTTTGTTGATTGTCATACACATGCTCCACAATTTCCTAACATTGGTCTAGGATTGGACCGTCCATTACTTGAATGGTTAGATAAATATACATTCCCATTAGAAAGCAAATATATAGACACCAAATTTGCTAAAGAAATTTATGAACAAGTTGTGGTTAGTATATTAATGCATAGTTTCATTGAAAACCTCGCACATCAATATTTTCATAAACACACGTAACTAAAACCTACTCTACTTTAAAAATGATAAAGAAAAACATGTCTTTTTTTTTACAAAGTAAAATCTGGATGTTTTACATATTAAGCTAATGTTTGTGTATTAATAACAAATCTTCTGAATGTTCCAGTTTATAAAATGGTCATTTTATATTAAGATACATAATTTAACAGAGTTTGAAATAAATTTTTGTAAGCATTAAATTAAAACTCTAATAACACAGGCCTAAATTAAAACAGAATAAATAAATTTAAACTAATAATAATTCAATATATATGTGTACTCCCCTTTACCTAAATTATGATTTTTTTATATACAATATACTACTTTTAGCAAAGGCTAATTTATAATGGTACTACAACAGCATGCTACTTTGGTTCACTCCACTTAGAAGGCACACTGCAATTAGTAGAATGTGTGATTAAATATGGACAAAGAGGACTTGTGGGTAAAGTAAGCATGAATATTGAAAATAATGCTGGCTACTATAACAATACACAAAATGAATTGAGGGATGTTGAAAAATTTGTAAAAATGGTATTGGAATATGAAGTAAGTACAATTTATAATAAAAATATAAGAGTTATTGTAAAAAGACAAAAATATATAATAAGGTAAAGAAATTATATAATATCCTCAAATGCAAATATTTCAGCAATGTTGAAAAAAATTTTAGTATTTCCTTTCAGTTCCTATGTATAACATTTAAAACAAGCTCAGTACTAATTGCATAAGAGTATAAAATTTGACAGACTAAACTATAAAAAAAGTTAAATGGTAATTGATATTGCTATAAACAAAATTAAAGTAATATTTTTATTTTGTTATTCTCTAAGAAAAAAGTTAGTGATTCCATTTAATTTTCAAAGTAACCAGGAACTAGGTTACAATTTTTTTTGCTTAAAACGATGTTTTAAATAAAATTATGTTATATATTATTCCAGAATGATTTAGTAGCCCCAGTAATTACACCAAGATTTGCAGTAAGCTGTGATGCAAATTTAATGAAAGGACTCTCGGATATTGCCAATAGATATAATTGCAGAATACAGGTTCTCTCTTATTTATTATTAGTACATAAGTATTGTAGATATATTTCATAGATTAAACTCTTACATTTCAGAGTCATTTGTCTGAAAACCGTAAAGAGATTGAACATGTGTTAAACATTAATCCAGACTGCAGGAGTTATACAGATGTATATGGCAAAAGCAATATTCTTAATAATAAGGTTAGTTAAAATAAACTTCCATATTTAAATCGCTAATTTTTTTTTGTTACTTTAACTAATGATCAGGTACTCTATTCATGCATAGCTTTTAAAAGCTTCGCTTTTTTATTTGGAAGGTGTTTCCATAATTTGATAATATAAAAATTTACAAAATACTATTCTTATAAAGAGAGAAAACAGAAAATGTTTGATGAAAATTTTTTTTGATAATACAAATTAATCGTCAATTATAAGAAAATGACATCTGAATCTCTAAATCGTGTTAAGATTTTTTCTTTATTCATTCCTTTTTTTAGAACAGGTTAAGGTTCTAAGACCATGCTGCCTCGTCTTAGGTGTCAAAACCAAAACAAATTGTACTTTTTTGTTTTCAAAACAGTTGTTTTGCAGTGTATAATGGCTCATGCAGTTTTTATAAGTGATGAGGAAATTCATTTGTTGGCAAATAGAGGTGTTTCAATTGCCCACTGTCCAGCATCCAACACGAGACTCCGATCTGGACTTTGTCCCGTAAGAAAACTGCTGGACAATCATATTACTCTCGGATTGGGAACAGGTAAGTCTTGAATTTTTAATATTTTGTAATAATCTTATCTTACTTGATCATTGATGTGTTAGGATTGTATTTTTTAATTTTGTTGTAAACAGATATATCAGGCGGTGACAGCGCAACCATTTTGGACACAATGCGACGTACTATGGATGTTTCCACACATCTAGAGCTCATCGATGGTACAAACTCCAGACCCGCTTTAAATTGGAAAGAAGTTTTCTATCTTGCCACACTAGGCGGTGCTAAAGGTGAGAAATATTTAATACCTATTTCATTTTACCACTCCTATTAACCCTATATAATATTGTCGACATATTTTTATTAAATTAAAATTGTGTACTCTCTGTAAAAATATGTTTTTAGTATTAATAGTTTGAAGCAGACAGTCAAAACATTAAGCTGTATAGCTCTTAATGGTTTATGACTTCAAGATCTTAAATATCTGCTTTCAGATTGTTGTCATTACTGACTTTTTTTCCGAATAAACTTCGTCGAGAAAGCAGCGATGTAAGATTTTAAATAATTTTCTAACCCTTTTTCTTATTTACTACATTTTAAAGTACACTCATCTTAAAATGTTTATTGTATTTACTATATTAATTGACAACAAATATGTTTAAGCATATTTGTACCCCAAAAGATATATAACAAATTATTTTCTGTTCACAGCCTTAAATCTTGATGATAAGATTGGGAGTTTCGAAGTCGGCAAAGAATTCGATGCTTTAGTGATCGACGTTTACGCAAATGGTGGACAAATTGAAAAATTTCAATATTCCATGAACGAAAATGAAGATGAACAATTAATGAGTCTTTTACAACGTTTTGTATATGTTGGTGACGACAGGAATATCGCTCAAGTATATGTTAAGGGTAAAAAAGTTAAAGATATTTATAAAACAATAAATAGTTAAAATTGATAAATGTGTGAAAAATTACGACAAAAGATTTTTAATGGTTGTATCCTAAATCCTTAACTTAAAACAAGATTAAAATTATGAAAAGTTACAGACAGCAACACATTATTATAGCTTACATGTATTGTACCCAACCGTTCGCCTACAATAAACCCAAATCAATGTAATGATTAGGTTTATTGGCGTTTGGATTTTTGAGAAATACTTTTATATTTTAACAATAGATAAATTTTTGTCCGTCTATCCATTATTTTCGTAATTACTCAAACCCTTGTGTGTTACTTATATCCAGTAAAGCTAGTTGTTTTCGGGTCGTTTTAAATAAAAAACAAATATGTAAGGAACACATATAAAAGCTATTAGCTCTATACGGAATATTATAAGAACAAATAAAATTATTTATAATATTATATCTCCATTTATTCTCGTGTAATAATTCTTTATAATTCATATAGAAAAATGTGCAAATATGTGATAATAATAAAAACTGAATTATAAGTGAATACCTTGGTATAATACTCTAACGGAATTACAATATAAAAACTTACCATGAAATCAAACAAAGTTAAAAAGTCATATGGACTTTTTTCTTTTATTTTAAAAATCCAGTTTTATTGCTTTATGATAACTGCCTAGTTCCGATATTTAATTTCGTTAACCGATACACACCTCGTACAAGTTACATTTTGTTAAAGCACAGAGACCTTATAACAAAAACTTATTTTATCGCAGAAACAAATACTCGATGCAACTGATATTGTTAAATACTTATGTCGGTGGAATGATTATATATTCGAGCATCATTTGTAGAGAAAATACCGTGTGGGCAGTCTTTTAAATGAAATATATCAGAAATACAATCAACTTAACGTACATATATTAATTTTGTGCCAAATTTATGAGGTTAGTGTATACACCTCCAAAATTAAGTTAGATGTTAACACTGTATAAAGAAAATACATGCATTTTATAAATATTACATTAAATAATATATAAAATAACTCCATGGTGATTATTAATATAACTTAGGATCAAATCTGAGGATGAGGTTAGAATATAAGAAAACTATTTTAACATATAATGAAATAATTCGTATGTTCAAAACGAAAAACAATAATACTTCTTATGAAATGTTTATTATATATAATTAATGCTTTATTTTGCAAAAGTGGCAACTAACTAAGCTTAACTATACTAAAGTGGCCACTTCTTTTCATCGCGGATTAGAGACCTTCCCAGTCTGAATGCGAAATGGGCTAATATGATGATTATTTTTGAAAATAGAAAATAATGGTTTGTTCTAACCCCATAAATGATAGTCACTGTATATGTAGTGTATACTGTATATGTAGTGTATTTTTTTTCACTGCACAGGTACTCATGTCCCCAAGTGACAGCTTATATTATGTTTATTAAGCTACAGTTAATAACGTACTTATTAAGAAAAGCAATTTAACAGCATATAATAGACATAATATAAGCAGCAACAGAATTTGTGATGGCAAATACAAATAATATATTCTGTCTAAAACCACGAGGCACTAACTTGTCCTAACCTAGTTATTGATAATTAATCCTATCATATGAACACAACAAGATTTCGGATGTGTCCATCCAAATAATACTTACGCCATTATATGTAAGTCTACTAAAATAGAGGATTTAGCCTGTAGCATCAATATATCAAAATTATGGCTATTATAATCCATTTAGTGATAAATGTTAACAGAAAATATTTTATGGCCTCTGGAAAACAATATCTCTTTAATTACGACTCACAACAACCGCGTATAATTTTTTTTATAACAAAAGTAAATTGAGCTGCCTCTCTAGTGTAGCAACTACTAAACTACAATAGCAGACCGAGTTAATAGTAATAAGAAATTAACACACACAATGCTAACTCATAGATTACATCATAGGACTTTGCATTGATCACCGCTTCGACCTGCTCTTTCTATTCAACAATCTTAAATATAAACAGTTTACAAATCAAATAAATGTATTACAAATGTGCGAACAAATGTGCATAACAATCAAAAC
>DWQX01004547.1:0-14752 GCA_018245475.1 Pharmacophagus antenor
ATATATATATATATATACGTGTGTTTGTAACTCTCTAATCATTTTTATGCAATATTCTCACATCGAAACGTTTGAGTAAAGTTATTATAAAAACACATATAATGATTATATTACAATTTTTAAAATGATAAATATCACACCATACCTACCTAATATCATACATTGCCTACAAACAATTTAAATAAAAAATGAAAATGTCCAGTTTCTCCAAACGAAATGAACGAAACGTTTCAAACGAGAACGCTTGGATTGAATTATTCAAATAATCTTAAGTCACTTATTATCCATACTAAATTACAAGAAAAAAAAAATGATTCAACAAAAATTACCTCTTTAAATATTTTGCAACTTCCCCACAAAACTTTCTCACCTATGCATAGATTACCATGATGCGCAATTTGCTGACTACTGCTTATAATTAAGGATAAATATTTTTGAGACTGAGTACACGTGTCCTCGATTCCAGAGAAATTATAATATTCTACAAAAAGACCAACAGCGACTGACGTCATGCAAATGTAGCTCACAGGTCAGACATTTATATTATTTAAACTACGTCACACGTGTCGCATAATCATTCGATTTCAGGTTGCTTGCATTAGTACTTCATAGTTGTAAACTATAGATAGTTTATCGATCCATCTACACCCGTACCAGACACACCGTACGTACTTTAATACAAGCCGACGCCGGCCGAGCCATCACGGTCCCCAGTATTTTTAATGAAAGCCGCGGCGTCGGGCGGGCGACCGGCACCGTATTAATCTTAGCAACGGACGCTCTAACCTCCTGTGCACCCCTACTCGCCTGGTAGGTGGTGCCCAAAGATCCCCGCCGTGGGGGCGAAATTTTCCCGATTTTTCTCCATTTTTCCCCACATTTTTTTTCTCCGCGTGCATTATGCAGAGCAACTCTGCGAGAATTTATCGACGGCAAAACAGAAAAATCTACACCGTACATTTTGCGAAGGAAAGTAGTTGTTTAGCAACGCTTAAAAATTCCTTTCAAAATCCTATTGAAAAGATTCAAACAAGCTGATCACATTATTATTTACTTTCTTCATTTGAACGCGACTATTGCAATTCTACAATAAAAATCTAAAACTGTTAATTAAATAAACCGAAAGAACTAGTGAAAGACAAACTACTTACAAATTAACAATATAAAAAAAGAAAATTAAATTTAAATAATAAATTTAAAATACTAATAATGGCTCACTTTTAATTAGCGATGATATATTTAAATGTAATATTAAAATATCATAACACTACAAGAATTCATGGCACAGTGATCGTATTGTGCGTACATTGGGCCACTACAAAATAACATATACAGAAGATCCATGATAACTGTGACCTTAGAACATCTGTCACCTCCGTCCTCCAATAACCATGGATATCATAAAGCTCTCGAAACGTGCTGTGTTAAAAAAAATATTAAGGTGAGTTGAAACCTACCTATGTCTTTTCAACACGATTTTGTCCCAGTACTTATTGCATGTGTTTTTTTATCGGTTATAAGCTTGGCCTCGATTTCACTTGATGTTAAGTGACAATGAAGGTTAAGATGGTAAAGCGTGTTCGCCCAAAAACATGTGGCTATCGCTCACATGTATGACTGCCGGAAGACAGCAATGCTGTTATGGCGGCAGATTGACATTGAGGGTGGTAGCTAGCCAGGCGGGTTTGAAAAACCCTACCACCACCCACACTTCTCTACTCCTGTAGCCCGGGAATCGAACCCAAGACCTCCGCGTTACAAAGGAGGCGACTGCGCCACGGAGGCAGTCAAATTTGTATGTCAGTTTTTTTTCTTAAATGGACCATAGGGTTGAAATTGAAAAAGAAACGGACTCCATTTCTGTTGAAGACTGCCCTTTTCGGTAGAAGTAAAAGCTCTAAAGAATTTTTATTGATGTAGTACAAAGGTGAGGTGAACAATGAAAAAAATTATTTATTACATTTTTAATTCAAAAATTTTAATTATTAAGACATTATTAAACAAAAATGTAATCCATAATTATTGCGTAAAGGTATTATAAGGACTTACTTAAATTATTATAGCAATTTTACAAGATTTAATTTAACAATTCACAAAACTTGCCGCTACTTTTTACATTTGCTCGATCCATTGAGGTGTCTTACAATCTGTTGCCAAAGGTGTCCAACCAGTACAGCCCCTTAAAGTAATGGACAGTTTTATATTTTATTTGAGTTAGAAATGAGCAAATTACGAGCGAATAAAAATATCGTCCCGATCTTTGCCTGCAAAAAAATCCGCCGAAAAGGAAGCGAGCGACCATTAGGGTATTATCGGGGAAAAAAGGGCGGTGGGGAAAAAATCAGAAAAAAAATTGCTCATGGCCCACCCTTTCCTTTTCGTGAGCGTCGCTGTGCCTCCCCCGGCCTTACGTTAAACTCCCCCGCCGCTAGGGGGCGCCACATGTACGGCGCGGGTTGGGGAGCGGGGAGCGGGGAGGGGGCGAATTACATAAACGGCAGGTGAATTTGGAAAATTAAAGTTGCCACACTATCACGCCGTGTGAAGTGGCCTCTGGGAGAACCTTACCAAAGACTGAGCCTAAACGCCACCCCCGCTGTCACAGCGTAACCGGCCGACGACGGCGTCGCTTTTAAAAACTGTGCAATTATAAAAATACCAACTGCTAAAACTGCTAAAGAAAAAAATTCTATCATGTTGTTTTCAAATAAAACAAATAAATAACAGACATGGCAACCGTTATGATTATATCTAGAAATATCGGTTTCGAAATAATAAAATATTTATTATATAAATATTATTGAAATTCTTTCTCTGATAGATAATCAAAAGGTATAATTACTACAGATAAAGGAATTTATTTGCTATCATCATTTCGATTAATTTGAGATTAATATTGTAGCGGAGGTATCTTTCATTCTTTCGGGCTAAGTATTTAATACTTTCTTATGTGTGACCGGGAATGAAGACGCTCTACCAGCGAGAACTCACAGATCACCGGATCCGTGAGCCAGTTTCGATGAAGCTGTAATAGTCTTCAAAAAGACTAACAGCGCAAACTTCACCGAACCCAACAGTAGCTCCTGCCAATTTAACTTATTACGCGGTAGTTAAAAAACCCAACGTTTAATTGACCAGAGAAGATTTTTTCATCTCGCTTCTGAAAGAAAATTCTTTGATATCTCTATATTATACTACTATATAAACAGTATTCCGTCCCAGTTTAAATAAAGCAGTAGTTAAAGTAATTAATGAAGCCTACCATCCTATCTTAAGAAGCCGAACGCTTTGTAGTATATACTAAGGAGAGAAATGCTTGGGACGTAACGGAGAAAATGATATTTATTTATAACCGTATCGATTGGTAGTAATAGTTTTTAACAATGAAATTAAACGTGTAAACTAATCTAACTGTGAATTTTATTACAATTTTATTATAATGTGGGATTTAGTACAAGTAAATAAATAAAAAAAGTTAGAAAATGAAAAAATATGTAGCTTTTTCGAAATGTTGCTTACCACCAGGGTGGCAGAAAAATGTAACGATAATTACAATCGACGCGTAAGAAATCCAAAGGGACGCACTAACGAGAGCGCTGGAGGTCGAGACGCGTCAATATCAAAATAATTCATATGTGACAATAATTAAGAGGTTTCGTCCCTCCCTTTCCTCCCCTTGGGGTACATGGGGTAGGGGGGGCAGGATCCTGAAACCCTCGCATGCGGCTGTGCCCGACAACCCGTGTGGGAGTGATTGGATTCTTAATAAAAGCTTATTATTTAGACATTTATGCGTTCGAAATCTGTTTGTTTATAAAATTTATTCCAATTGCCATTTCTTGTGTGTTGATTTTGTGTACAATATCTGAAGAAGAATTTGATTTAATTGTGTTAAAATAGAAAATGTTAGAAGTGAACAAAATTCAAATATTATCGAGTGTCATTATTGTCCTGAAAAGATTTTTAATTACCAAACAAATGATAATTTAATGAGATGTAGCATACAGTACATAAGGAATATTTTAGATTTGACTTTTGAATATTACATTCGATTGGTTCAAAGATTCATTGAACAAACTGTGAAATAATAGAATCTTCCCTGACCGCCTGGAGCGTTTCACCGTGGCCCTAACAACAGCTGTCCTAAGACAATAACGCTGAGGTCGACAAGGTAACGTGCCCTCTGAAACACAGGGGCGGTCAGCTGTGAATGGCCCTCAGCGGTCACTCTCAAATACGGATCACGACAAACGTTGGTTAATTTTCGTGATCGATAGATAAACAAGGTTTTATATTAATTTAGATATCATACTAAGATTATTTAGATTCTGTATTCGATGAAATAAATACTTTGTTTAATTTTAATAAATTAGAAGCTTCTATTTCAACTGCGTTAGGATGTAGACATTATTTACCATTGTATCAATAACCTATTTGAATCCATCTGAACCTTTGAATCCAATCATAAGTTTGATTATTTGACAATTTAAAATCAATAAATAAATGAAATGAAAATGAAAAAAAGCACGTAGTAGTAAATCGTACAGACAAACAAGTTCAGAATCATGAAATCCTGTAAATTTACAACAACAAAAATAAATTAATAAAATAATTAACAAGAATTTTAAAGAAAAAAAAGGAAGTAAGAGGTTCGCATATAACAATGAAATGTAAAACAGCGTCAGGGGAACATAAAGCATAGAAAATACTAATTTGCTGGAGTAAATAGGCGGGCACACCTACACGACGGGTCCGAAATGATTATTTAATAGTAACCCTCTATCCTTTCCTCCTCCCCCCCCCCCCTTCGTCCGCTCAACCCTCGGCCGGCATAAGGGGGCGCCTGGGACCCCTAGAAAAAGTTTCGCCGCCGCGTCTATCAAACTAGGAGACCGAACAGCGAGAACTTTGGAGTGGGCCCTCTGAGATAAAGGATTTCCTTGCGTTGTAACCTTCAGATGGATTTTAGTATGTCCTAAAAGTTTATCGAGGGAAGATTTACGGCCTGCTCGAGCAAATTTGTCTAACTGAAGTATTTGCTTAGTGCACGTCGTATTATATGACTCCAAGCCTTAACTCTGTTTCTATTAATTTAATTATAATACTGTCATAATGGCATCATCTCATAGTCGATTTCGGATATATCGTGATATGAAAGGCAAGAAGGAAAATTATAAATAATATTAAAAAAATATATATTTCTTTTGATAATAAAAGATAAATATAAATATCGATAAATAAAAAAAAGAGTCTATCATGTATCGTGTCAAATATCCAACTTATCGAGTTTTTACCGGCTTTCGGCACAAGTTATAAATTATAGAACGAAAATTGAGCTTTTTATATACGCATGCACATAATTATTTAAAAATACAATATATGCGAATAATATTTGCATAAAAATAAACGTATAACCAGCTCCACAGATGACAACGTTTGTAATTTCTATGAGGCCGAAACTCGTGCTAGGCGTATGCGGTTTATTATTAGGAGTTACAACAAACGATTATGTGAGTTTCGTATGAGAATACTTTGTGTAAACGATATAAAAAATATATGAAAATGGGTATAGTATATTTTAGTTTTTTGTTTAATAGATAATTTAAATGATGAAGCAGAATCATTACGGAATCACTGTTATGTTATCGAAGTAATTAGAATTGTTAAATATTCTTTTATAGAGGTTAACTCTTATAACATACCGTTCTTTTTTAAAAAATTATAATTTGTGTACTTTTTTATTAGGAAGGTTTTACATTATCGTCATGGTATAACTGGCCAGCAAATGACACTGTGCCACATAGTCTAATTTAGAAAATTAAATTAAATAATAACAAATAAATAGAGAAAGAAAAAAATTTCTTTGATATTTTTTCACGTAACTATAAATGTACCCGGATAGCATAAGGCGATAAGATATACCGCTACATTAGCGCTAAGGTACGGCGGGTGGCTCGCCCGCGACGCTGTCAGTGCAGATTATATGGGGTTGAATTGTACCAAGGGCTCCCACGGGTAGAGCCCGGGTTTTGCCGCTCACGGCTACCAGGACGTCATAACTTATCGAGAGATATCGGCGCACGGAGAAGGTATTAAGAGTTCATATATCAAATGCATATAAATGAACTTACGCTTTCTTTAGGCACGTTATTTCATCAATGGCGTTAAGAATATAATTACTTTTAAATGGACGATTTATAGAGATCAATCAACTTCTATATCCGCGTTGCTATCTTCCGGCAGTTATATATACAGGAGCCAGAGAGTAGCCACACTGCCACTTAACATTATAAAAAATCAAGTATAAACAAATAGCGTATTAAAAAAAAACGAATGAGAATATATTATATACTCGTAATAATAATCATAGAAGCAGATAGCATCGCTTTATTTACATAAATGATGTAAGAAATAAAAAGAAAAAAACTGGAAACTGTGCGTGTGTTCATTTCATTTACTCTCCAGTCCCCTACCGCATCCAATTGCTTCCATTACTCCGCGCTCACAGACTCCGAAGGCGCGGTAATGATTTACGCACTTTTAAAACATTTATTGGAGGCGCTGGTAGCTCGCTCCGGACCGATTTTTAACCACCACCACTAAAAGAGGTATATCGTTAGTTTGGCGCCGTGTACGTTTGTGTCAAACGTTTATTAGTTACAATGCGACTGTTCCATTTTTTTTATTAGTAAGGTATCTCAGATGAAACTGTACTCATGTATGATTTAAAAGAATCTATTTATCTCTTTGTATATCATTTATTGTCAGCTTCATTGTTCGAAAAACGCTTCCATGCTAGTGAGATTAATTAATCTTTTAAGATTTATAAGTTTTTCCTAGATTTTGAAAAATGTATTAATCTATATCAGGCACGCACCGTTGTAGAATTTTACATAGTTACCACTTTAGTGTTTTTGATGACTATGTACACCTATCGGTCTTTGATAAAACGATCCATGAAAATGACAAATTTTTCAAAAGTTTCGATACTATCAACGGGTTATACGGAGGGTGTTCTGATGAGTTACACGATTGTATTTTAATTGTGGTGAACTGTGCAAACGTTTGGTTGTTTTTTTTTTTATTATATAATCAAGATTAAAGAATATAAATAATCATAACTCAGTTAACTGACTAATTTACTTAGGTGCATAAATTTTAAATGTGTTGCTATATTTTGTTCAAAGTAATTTCTTTTATTAAAAAACAATAATGTAGTTACAATATTACAATTATTTAAAACTGCAACCAATTCCACGTGTCCTCTACCCCAGATCCTCGACAACAAGGAATCGGAATGGAATATCCGCTCTCCTTTGTCCGCAAACACTCGAAGGACGCCCTCAAGATGACGTCCTTTCGTCCCTAATAATCCGAAGGACTCAGGATCCTATCGTGTCTGACATCGTTTGTAACACCATTTCACCGATAACTAAATTTTGTGTCTAAGGCCATTGAACTGAATCGAATACACGTGATTATCTAGCCAAGCAGATTGGAAAAATCTCTATTAACATCCAAATTACACTACTTTTTTGGACCATGTAACTCCGTGTTAGCAGCAGTTAGCAGGCCATTAATCCACTGCGCCTCGAAACTTAAATACGAAGTTAGAACTGGATATTGAGCAAAAGATTTTTTTGCAATAAAAATTCAACGAACCGTAATAAGGCTTGAAATTCTGCGCACGAAACTGATAATTTTTCAAGTTGAGAAAAACAAAAAAGTAAATTTCATCGCATTTTTATTTTAGTAAAAAATAAACAACGATTTCGATTACTAATACTTGCATAATGTAAAATGTTGTCGAAGCAATAACAATTTGATACATCACTATACTCCTTGTATTACGTTTAAAAGATATAAAGCAAAGTTGCAATTAAAGATAAAAAAATATAAGAATTCGGAGACTAAAAGTATAGTGAATTTTTCAATGAACATTATTGCATCAGAAGCGTCCCTTACGCGTAGTGCTAGAAAGATTAAATATTTGTATATATGTTTTGATTTTAATTCTTACATAACACACAATCGTAAATAAAAAATTTGTGAAATCTTAATAATCGTGATTCGTTCATATTATTATGATTATAAAGTAAAGCTTCAAGTGGTATTAATGTATTTTTAAAAAAAAAAAGGTATATTTATTCGACCTCCTTCGTGTTAAACGAGCGTAACCATTGTGAAAAAAAATCTAAATCTAAAGCCCGGAACGTGGCCGCGTAAATCCAAGAGAAAATCGCTCACGAAGAGAGACCGTATCACGATAGGGTCGAACGGACTTTTTCCATGTATTACCAAGTTTCACATTGAAGGCGATATTTCATAATACCTACGTATACATTGATTTATAGTTTTTTTTTTTAAATAACTGCCGAAGATTTGGAAGAAAAAAAGCAATTAAAAATTTTTTTCTATTTAGTACCGTAACAAATGGATGACAAACGGAACTATATCACTGAGACCGCCATTCGTCTGTCTGTCTATTTGTCCGACTGCCAGAGGGTTCTATCTCGTGAACGATGATAATTAGAAAGTTAAAATCCTCACAGATTGTGTATATCTATTGTCACTACAACAAAAAATAATAAAATTACAAAAATATACAAGAAACGTAATTTTATAAGTGTTTATGGTATGGAACCCATCGCGGTGTGAGTCCGACACGCACTTGACTACTTATTTAAAGACATATACTAGCGTCTGTCTACGATCCCGCTTAAAGATAAGTTAAGTTGTCTATTATGGTATATCGCACTAGTGTATATGAAGCCTATTCAATCTTCTCTTTAAGACCCTTACTTCAGTGTTCCCGTCCGAATACAACGTGGGTGTCTTCAAGAGTACAACGAACAGGCTGTTTTAATGCTTGTACGCCTTACCTTCTAAAGCCACATCGTCGATTAACACAAGGTGAGATTGTGCTTATAATAAGTATAAACCTATATAAAATGAGAAAAAAACATATCATGTCATATCTGGACGGAAACTGAAGCTGGGCGACTAATTCAATCCTTCGCTGTAAGCACTATGAAGGGCGAAGTAAAAAACATCGTTCTAATGCGCGAAATATTTACAAGAAGTGAATATTGCCTGCCGCGTGTCTATGCCGCTGATAGTAAAAAAGATTTTTAAGTATACTGGCAGTGGCACCATTTGCACCATTATTATTATTATTTGTACCAGTACCATTTGGCATTAAGTTGACTTATGCACGAGATTTTGTAAGCTGAAGCTTTCAAATAAAAAAATAGTAATAAGAATCGCGATCATGAGTGTCATGTTAGTGATGACCATGTAGAGGACGAAAGTGAGAAAGGAATATAAATAAGTATATATAGCCAGAAAGAGAAGAAGAGAGAAAAAGCAACGCAATCAGCGGTCGATAATCATAAAACAGGTAGGCCCGTGGCAATGCGATGCCGTTTAGGATATTTACACAACGTCACGTTACGGTTTAATTAATGCAAATTACGTATTTTTAACCACCCACGTCGAGCAGTTGTTAAACGCTTGCCTTTCAACATGGAATTACCGGGTTCGATTACAGAGTCGTATAAATTTTATTTATTTGCGAGAGCTATGTCGGAATAGCCAGAATAAAGTGGCAGTGGGCGGGGCACATTGCTCGCGGAACAGATGACCGTTGGGACCGAAGAGTTCTCGAATGGCGACCGCATGCCGACAAACGCAGAGTAGGCAGACCTCCCACAAGATGGACCGACGACTTGAACAGTCGCTGGGACAGGCTGGATGAGAGAAGCGCGGAGCCGTTCGTCGTGGCGATCCTTGGGGGAGGCGTTTGTCCTGCAGTGGACGTGTTTCGGATGACATGAATGAAAAAATGAATTGTGAAGTTTTCAAATCAGCTTGGCTAGCTACCTCTTCCGATATCATTCTGCCGCCATAACGGCATTGCTGTATTTCATTATCATAATTGTATGGGCCAGAATATTCTGGGTAAGTATACCTCACCATCGACGGCCTCATTGTCTTGAATCATTTGAAGTCATGTGTTAGCCTAATGCCGATAAAAAAAAACCCATTATCATAAAATTTCACTCAATATTTACCTGCCTGTTTCTTCTCAAATTTTTATTTCAAATTCAAATAATTGGTCAAGTGTAACACCGCCCTGTACGTGTAAATTAGCAAACTTAAGAAAATCAATCATATTCTCCAATTAGGAATTCGTATTCAAATGGTCACCTTTACCTTAGATGTCGGGCTTAAGTTGCTTACATAATAGAGGTAATTAAGACCCGATCCGGTGTACGGTACATTTAAATCGAGAGGATATCGGGGCCAAGGCGTTGCTCGTGCAATTTCTGGTTAAGGCTCAATACCTGTCAGGAGGCAGAACTAGTTATAATGCTGTTTATATATAGGCTAATGATACAGCCGTATCAGACGAGCGTTTTTGTAATTAAAAAAAACTTTTTTTAAACCAAAATAATTAAAACATCCCTTTAAAAATAAAAAAGTAATGCTTGTGCCGGGAAAAAGCGCGTTCAAAAGAATTAATCATCGTTTAATCACGATACATTACTTGTAGAGTCTTGATGGTTTTTCGAAACCGCTTGACTAGTTACCATGGCCAATGTAAATCACCCGCTCATATCATAACATCATAGCTGTGTTTTGACATTCGTATATGGAAGCCAGAAGTATTATGGGTAAGTACCCTTCAAAATCAACGGTTTCTTCATCAGTTAACATAATTCGAAATTGAGAAAATGTTATCCCATTGCCAATAAAAAAAAATCTTTATTTGAATGTAAGAAAGATTTTCGTTTATACAAGTTTCAAATTTCAAATATATATGTATGCCTCGTATAACAATTCTTAATATAAATAATAATACTTTCTTTGAATATTCTAAATTATTTAGCACCTCCAAACAACTAACTAAACTAAATTCAAAACACGTAATTCGGTGTAGAGATTCTTTTATTGATCACTGAATTAAAGACACGCAAACTTTTTTAATGCCATCAATGTTTAATAATTATAAAAAATATATCAAAGAGAAAAAGATTAAATTGCTACATTTAATAGTTTTCTATCAAAAATTTAAACTAAAATAATTTCAATGTATACAGAAACAAAATATTTGTATTCTGAATTTAAAATCATAACACATACTAATATTATAGTTTAAAAAAAGTTCCACACAAGATGTTTCGTTTGAGAAATTGTCACACGCGCGCTGCACCAACATAAGCACACCCTAAGCCCTTACAACGGGTAGATGGCATGTGCCACCCACCCCGTTGTCGTTTACCCTGCTTACCGTCGCTACCAGGCGAGCATGGCGCACTGAGAATTTTAACGGAATTAGTGGCGAGCCCGCCAGCGGGGCGCCGCAGTAAATTCACCGCAAGCGTACCAGGAGCTGCGGGTAGGAGCGCGCCGCCCACCTCCACGCCTTGTATTAGCGCCTAGTAACCCGCCAGCTCGAGGCGTCTGCACGCAACGCGAAAACAGAAATTTCCACCCGAGCCCGAAAATAATTTTCCAGCTTGCGCCGTCGCGGAGGGAGACGAGGTTGTTTTCGACGCCCGATGGCTTTTCATCCAAACGCAACGGCTGGGGGAGGATAGACATTTTCGCGAAATTTATATATTTTTTTTTCAACTCTCAAACGGTGTCTTTCGAGGGCTTCGAAAACAAGTTAGAAAAACAAAAGAGGCCCGTTAGAAAATGTAATGAAAAATTTTAATTGAAGAAAAAAGTAAACTAAGGAAATCGAGGGGTATAGTATATCAAAAGTTACAAAGTAAAAAAAAGTTTTAGATGAAACGTAATTTTTTATCCCCGTTTAATTAGGCGTCACTCTATACCAGTTGCTTCGTCGAAGAAAATTTGTGTTCATCTAGTTAATGACTGTCATATTTAATAATATACCTTTGTAAAAAAAGAATGGCTAAAACAGTAATAAAAAATTAAATATCATATATATACTACAAGGAAATAGACACACACACACATATATATATATATATATATATACACTAACAAAAATATTGTAAATTAATAAAGTCATTATATAGATCAATGGAAAATAAAAAAATAATAAAATAAATACTTGTAAACAATTAAGAAATTAATATATACCTGAGAATTCGTAATGATTGCAAATTACTCGCCATCCAAAAATCAAAGATTGATAAGAAATAACATGCCAAAGATCGAAATGTTTGAGAAACATCCTCTGATTTGTGTTGGAGAACGTTTTGCCGGTGTACATGAAAAAGTTTAATAACTAATTATAAATAAAACTTTATTTCAAGTTTCAGTCACATGGTCTGTGGACACTGCACGTCGGTGGTATGGTTTTCCGAACCCGCCTTGCTAATTACCACTGTCAATGTCAATTAGTCGCCATAACAGCACTGCTGCGTTCCGCTAATCAACGCATCACCATCTACAACCTCATTGTCACTTAACGTCGCGTGAAATCGAGGTCAAGTGTTAATTTAATAATAAAAAATCACTATAGAATTTGTAGTAAAAGAGTAATGTGTACACAAGCGTTAATTATTTTTTTAATAATCAAAATAATTTCCACGAAATGCTAACGCTTCTCCGTCCTGGCTACACCCCGCGCGACAGACGCGCTCCGAGGGTGCCTCGTGTTATTAAAACGCCAAATCGATGCGCGAGGAAGGGGGCCCAAACTCAATTATGTCACGGTTCAAGGTCAATTCCGATGCATAAACAACACGCCGGTAAATGTACCTTGTGCGAACATTATGTAGAAATAAATAATTTAAAAATAAAATAATATAATTTTCGACGGTCGATCAGTTTAGTCAAAATTAGAAAGTTTGAGATTTGAACGAAAAATAAATTGTATGCGTCATGTCTTTGCAGCGATTCGATAATACATACACGTATATGTCAATATAGCGATAACAATTTTAAAAACATTTTTCTAACGTGAGCTAACACTTCTTAATTTCAGTATTGTTAAGTGACAATGAGGCCTTATCACTTAACGAGATTTGAAATCGAGGTAAAGTGTTAGTCAGTTACTTCTAAAATACCAAGATTATATTTATCTCCATCAATGACTCCCTCACATAAAATCTTTTACATTAACTCATACAAACAATAGTCGCAGAAAACATAAAAATATACGGTTATACTCCTACACTAACACATTCAACAAGATTGGTATGATCATGTATTGGTATAATACTTCCAAGTATTCGACCCGTTATAGTATACTAGTAAATATCATCGCGGCGAAACTTCTAATCTGTTACATCAAAGCGGTCTCACGAGCCGTAAGTGTGGACGGAGGAATAAAATAGCCTGTTGTGTTATTAAGAGCCCCCCATGCTAGAGAAAAAAAGGGAGTGGTGCTAAAGCTAAATAATGACTGGATATGATACGCCCGCGCTCCGTAACAAACTGATTAAATCAAAGTAACCAAAATCTAATTTCTTATATATCAGAGATCTCTATTATTTAATTAAGCAATCGTTATATTATGACTTGTGCTTAGTAGTGAATACGTGATCAATTGTCTGTCATACTGGATAATATATCTTTACATTATTCCAATCAGGTCCAAGGTCAATTTTGTAAGATTCTGTGGCATTTTTTAGATTCACATGATTTCAAATGATATTTCTGAAAACCGAACTGTGATATTCTGTGACTAGGTGGCAGTTCGTAGAGATGATTAGTCAAAGGAGACCTGATATTTAATATAAAAAAGAAACCTAAAGCAAACATAAACATTATGACGCTACGAAGCAGTGTTGCTCGATAGTGAGCCATGTATACTGCGTAACGAAGCCCCGAATCGCTATAATAACTCATTCAGTCCAACTATATCCGTGTCCGTTAGTATCCGAGAAAAAAGGGAGGGAGGGTCGAATCCCACAAGGGGTGGCCGGCAATGGACTGAAGGAGCCCCAATCAATCTTACAAGTCGCACTGCGATGGGGGTCCGGGCGGGGGGTAAGGTACTTTCGGGGGTCGTAGGGTAGGTACCCTCTTACGGACGGTCTACTGCTGACCCTTCGGCACGCTCCGCTTGGAAAACGTTGCAACTGAACTTTTGCGACTATATTGTAAACAATTTTGCTACCCGATATTAATGCATTTTTTATTCTAAATTCGAAACATAATTTATAAAATTAAACGTTCACAGTCGTGTCTCCAAAGATTTTTGTCTATAAAATAATCCTCGAATGAGTAAGAAGCTGTAGTAACCAGAATACTTCTGATAATTATTTTACCAAATTTAAACATTAAATGAAATTAAACTTTAAGCTGAATGCCACCATGTCATGTATTTACGCCAAATTCACCTCAAAATTAATTTGCCATATATTTTATTTTTTATATTAATAATTAAATAAAAATAACTCTCGTTCTTTTATTTTATTCATTGAGTTCATAAAGCTTAAGATCAATTTCCATAATTGAGTACGACAAAAAAGTAATTTTTCAAATACGACTTCCGAATCCTATCAAGCAAGAGTTTTTTTTTCTTTTTTGAAATACCCCGACACTATTTCAAATACTAAAATAGTAAGTCAAAACTTTTATCTAAAACCAATAACCTTACCTTATAGACATCATTATAGTAGCGATAGACGAGAAAACCGAAGAATTCGCAAAAAAACGCCAGCGGAAAGTATACTTGCCGACTTCTACGGCAGGCGTCGTTTTTGTGTCTTGTCTAATACCGTGACGCCCCCTCCGGCTGATGAAACCTCGCGCCCCCATTCCC
>DWQX01004548.1:0-14747 GCA_018245475.1 Pharmacophagus antenor
ATTCTTTCCAAAAAAAAAACTACATATATTTTTTACCAAATTACCATTAAATTTCGGTAGTACTTCATATTAGTTTTCTAACTTCGTTATTATCACATATGTATCTTATTAATATTACAATTATATTAGTGCGTCTCTTTTGTTTACTCGGGTGGAACATAGGTAATATTTTTATAGAAAGTTTCGTAAATCGTATTAAAAAAAGTTTTTTTTTTATTTTTACTATGGATATATTGTGTTAACTACCGACATTGTTCAATAGCATTGAAAGAAGAAATTGATTAATGTTTACATCTAAAATTATTAAAAAAAACACACAATCATGAACGGTACACACATTGCGCATAAATAAGTAAAATGAATTTGTATTGTTATAAAGATAACTTACCAGGTCGTATGCACTATCAGGATAAAATTTGCAGGGACGCAGGAATCTGACCAGCCATGCCTCGCTGTGCAGAGGTACTTGTAGATCTTTGTCGTCTATAGTAAAAGATATCGTTGTAATATTTAAGTTTTATTGTAGATTAACGAGAGGAATTGATTTCTTAACTCAAACTATTGTACTCTTTGGGAAAGACAATTTCAAGATACGATCTATCCATCTCTGTATCTCTGGACCCAATAGCTGGTATATATTTCTTTAAATATGCACATTATATGATATATGTATATAAGTTGAAATATCAAAACAAATGTTTGCAATTTAATATTTGTAAAGTTGTTTAATTATACTTGTTTGTTCGCTAGCATGTTTTTCCTAACAAGACAAGAAACTGATTCTTCTAGACGCCTTGTATTTTCAGTGTAACTAAAGCAATATAATATGTAACTAATGTCTAATGTACGTTAAATTTGAACATGAAATTTCTTCGTACGTTATTAACGTACGTTTTGTAGTTTTTACAAAATGTAAATATTTTTTTTATTATAATAGTATTTCATTATAACACAGAAGTTTCTTCGTGATGTTTATTTAAAATCACACAAAATACTGTAATTAATAATAAAAAAGTTTAACAAGAAAGTTTCCTCTATAAATTTGTTTTAAATTTTCGACTGTTTTCTCCTTTTTGAACAATTTAAAATAATGAATAAACAAATTATTTGAACAACTTTGTGTAAAAGTCATAGTTTATTGGCACTGCCAAGATAATATAATTTGATATAGTGTTTGCCTTTCATTTAATTGATCTTACACATTTACTTAAGTGCGATAATGTCAGATCAAAATTTATATTAATACTATCAATAAAGTTCATATCTGCTATTTTTCATTGCAAAGATCAAAGAAATATCTTGTTATTAAGGCACAACACCTTAATTAGTACTAACCTAAAGTTTTTGTTTACACTTAAAAGAAAATAACACAGCAATATTTACGATATTGATTTAAAGTAAATATCTTATTTATAGTGTTCTAAAATATTTTTTTGTTAATAATAATTTATAACTTCTTAATGTGTTAAAATCCTTGGACATCGTTTGTGCTAGAAATAAAATATAATGACAATGTTTTAGAATAGGTGAGCCTAACTTATCATACGATAAGTATTTAATAGCACACCTTTTAATAATTTCCTTAATTCTTCAATTGCCGGTTTCACCACATCGGGCGTCTCTCGCAGTTCCCGTCGTGCGATGTCCCTGATCGATTCCTTGGGGTCATCTAACTCAATCTGCAGCAGAAAATCGCCTAACTGTACCGCTGGTAAAGTCGACACGTCCGATAGCATATGCCGTGATACTGAAACAAAAGTAAACAATAAGTTGCTTTATTTAACAGCGTAATATCATATAAAGTTCCAAAAGATTAATAATACTTTATGGATCATATTAATCATAATCATAGAGTGAAAAATCTCCACTGCAATACACGTTTATTTTAAGCCAATGTTAGAACGAAAATTCATCTCTAGACAGAACTCTTTTAGCATTTTTAAGTGACGAATAGTTAAAAGACTGTACAGACGCTTTGCTATTACCATACCGTAGCCTGTACTGGTATTGTTAAATATATTACATAACAATTTACAGCGATACTGATACCTAACACTTTGGACAAATAGCTCGCTATACAATATAATTGTATTTAAACAGCCATGACGTGCATGCATAAAAACCAATAAACTCGCGTTGCTCAAATATGGATATCGTCTGAGATTTAAAACTAACCTCTCAAGTTGTCTGTTGTTCAGGTTCAAAATCACGCATTTACTGATCACACATTAGTTTGTTAATTAAACAATGGTTTGGAATAGTCTATTAATAAGGATATTCAAAAGTTATGTTATTACATAACGATATAATATTTACTATTTTATTTTATTAGATAAATTGGCAGTTGAATTACATAAATAGTATAGAATGTTAATTGAATTTTTGTTAAAAAAATTATGTTTTCGCAAAATCATGACTATTTGAAAATTTAGGGGACATAAACATTTTTCTATGTTAACTTTTTTTTTGTAATATATCTTAGTTAAAAAAGTTAAAACAAGATTTACAGTAAATTGTTGTTTCTTCTGTTGAATTAAAACATTCGATAAAAAGTTCAGTATACTAATATTCTTTAGACCTTTTTAAATTTGTTTTGTTGTTTGTAGCATTATTTATTGCTTTATAATTTTCGCGCAAAGGAGGAAATAGGAATAAAATATATAATAATGAATCGGATTACCACAGATTCGAAAAGAAAGCCATGAAAATATATTCGTAAATCTAGTGTTAAAACGTGGATAAATATTAAATGGCGGTACTGTTATTAAACATCTGGCGAATCTTGTATATTATGACATATGTTACTTTAAAGATTTGTTTCATATCCAATTAAAAAGAGGTTAAATTGGCTTCTAACATAAGCCTTTCTGCGACACATGATATTAGTGATATTTTAATGGGCTTATATTTATGCTTGGTTAAACTTTGAAGTTAGACAGACATTAGCGACATTTTGGTCATCGTGCTTAATTCTGTGGGCGAACAATTTCACAACAATTTATCGTTTCCTATTCGTGCGAATTCACGATATATTAAAAGCTTTTGATGTATATAATTAATAATTTTATACCGATTTCTGTGCTGTATTATATTTTCTAATTGAATTTTATTTAGTTTAAAGGTGTTTTGCAACATTTTTATTGTGTTTTAAAGAATACATATGTCCCATGAAAACATTATTTTCTTTTACGGCTTATTTCGACTCATATATGCGCATTATGCAGTATGGAGAAAATGTTGAGTTATACAAATTTACGTTTTCGATTTTAAATTCAAACCACATTACCATAACCATCATTGTAATTATCAGTCGGTAAACACTCTTCGTTGAATATAGGTCTTTCCTTTGTTGAATAAATCGTCTGTCGATTGGAGCTATGCTGCTCGTATCCAATGCCTCCTGCAACCCTTATCAGATGGTCGTTCTATCTTGTTTGGAGGACTTACTAATACAGCGTTTGTCAGTTAACTTACTAGTACAGTGTCAACATCAGCATGTGACTGCCACTCCGCACCTTACTGTTAATTCACCGATAGTTTATATAAAAATCTGTCATACCTATAGTCATTAAAGGTTCACAATCCTATGTACATAAACTAACTTTACATTTAACTGCCAAAATAGAACCAATTGTGTATAATATAACGTATCTGCAAATGAAAAAAAATTCGTGGAGAATTATGATTGAGTGTAAAACGAATTTGTAATTTTATTTAATACAGCGTAAATATTCTTATTTCATTACAGTTCTTAATAATATCCCATGATACTTGTATTGACAACATGTCAATATAATGTTTAATCCTTTGACCCATAGTGTTGTGAACAATGAATGGAAACTTGTTGTAAGACAATGCTGTTGTGGGACGCAATTATGTGAGCAATTTATCAAACGTTTCGCTTCAGTTGACAATTTTAATTTACGCGTATCTCAATGTGATTCATAATTAGAACGAATTATAAAATTAATTATTCTGTGTCAAAATATATTTAATTCTGTATGGGGAAATTAATGGTGCTAGCATGAATATTTTGTCGATAAATATTTAAAATACGGGTAAACTTTTGTAACATCCATAGTAAAAAAAAATTATCGAATTACCAGGTTATTTATTGTCAGTTGAGAACTCAAAACATTCTCTCTTACCTTGTTCTGTATCAATGTACCATTTATATCTATCGTAATATATAAAGATTGTAATTTTAGGCTGATTTTTTAAAATTCTAAATTTATAATCTGCATTTGTCAACTTTTTTATTGATAGATTATTTAAAAAATCAAGGATGAGGTAAAAGTTCAACGAATTTTAATTTCGATGTGTATAAACATATTTCAAAAACAATTCTACTCTTGATATTTCTTCCAAGACCTAGCAACCTCTTATTGAGTAGTAATAACTTTAACATTTTATCTTTTTTTGTCTATGTAACTTCTATTGTTTATTTTAAAGCTATTTAATTTTATCGTTAACTTTATATTATACATAAAAGTTCAACAGTAAAGTTTAAGATAGAACAAAAAATGACAATTAATTCGAAACATTAATAAATTAATATCTGCTATTTTAGGAAACAATATTTTTGTTGTTTTATAAATGATTTTCAATGAAGAATTTTGTTTTTAAAGTTAAAACTGCTTTTGTAAACAATTGATTTCTTGCTTTATAATCTTAATTTTTTCGAGTCTATTTTGCGTAAATATGCACTAGGTACAATATCTAATATTCTTCGACATTTCGGCGCGAGTTGCATCGGCCGTGGTCGCGAGGCGTACATATTAACGGGATGTAGACTCGAAAAAATTGAAAATATAACAGATTGCGGAAATTTACAAAAAATTTATCTCTTGGTATTGGATATTTTATTTAAGAAAAACTTACTTTTATCCATTACTTGATAATGTCTTGTATATTAAATAAAGAAAGAAAAACACTTATCGACGTTAATCTAACGTGAGCAAGTGACAGATCTACCGTGACACGACAAGTGAACGAATAACTGGCGATGGCTTCACGTCGTCTCTTTTTATGTGTACTCGCATAGAGACAATCGTTAGGTGCAAATTTTGTATTTGTCGCGAATGCGAAGGTGACTATTATATTTTTAGTTAAGAAATCCGTACAAGAATATAATCAGGAGTTAAAAAAAAATACAAAGATTTATGTTATGATACAGGCATTACTGTTTATCTCATGAATTTAATCGACGTGAACTTTTTGACCGTCTGTTACCGATTGCCTGGTAACATAGCTACGTAAGTGATGGAGTTTGGATCGTGGTAAGGTTTTTTGGAGTCCGCAATAATGGTTACTACCTGCAATATCGATTTGCCGCCATAACAATATTGTTGTGTTTCGATAGCTATATGCTTGACCTCTAGAATATACTGGGCGTGCACGCTTCACTACATACATACGGTCTCATTAACCTAACACTTAAGATCATGTGAAATTTTACATAATTTTAAATAGAGGTGGTGTTAGCTCATTAACAATAGTAAAAAGAACGATAATTGACAACTCTCAGGGAAAAAATATGAACGATCAATTAGTTAAAAGTAAGGGAGGCGGAAAAGTCATGTATATTGTAACATATGATTTAATGCGAAAAAAGTTTTAATTTTTACAAAAGGTATTAGTAAGATTTACTAAATTATTTTTAAACAAAATGTTCAAAAGCAAAAGACGTTGTTTTGGAATTTTTTCTTTAAGTTTTAACAGAATGTATTGAAAGGAATAAATTTTAGGGTACCCAAATCATAAGTACGTTTGCAAAAATGTCCCATTATACTATTAATGACATTAAAAAATGAACAAGTCGTTATCCAACACGTGTTCTCATCTGAGGTGACGTCAGAAATGATTCAAATGTGCTGAATAATATTTTAGTCACTGAAAATGTTTCATTATCTTTAATGATTGTTTATGCGGTCAACTCATTTCATTCATTCAAAAATTTATCATTGTCAGTCATTTCAGATTTTCGATTCGTTTTGTTTTTTCTACTCCTGAACCATGTTATCTAAAATTATCATGACAAAGCGCAGTTTAGCTCGTTGCTGCGTATTATCGAGCATCAACTTCAATAAATCATAGCTCCACTCAATGTTATGCATATATTACGCATAATAAACATGAATGTCTTTTAACTTTAAAAATCGTGTTAAACAGGGACTGCATTTATCATTAATATAGTAATAATTATAGTATTTAAATTATACCATACTATGTGTATATTAAATTATCTACTAGACTTTTATTTTTATTCTAATACGATATTATTGAATTTAATTAAAAAAAAATCAACTTCATCATTTGTGTGCAAATAGTATAGAAACTTGATATCGAATGCAGATAGCATCGGTGGCAACTTATTCTGAATGCGTGAAGCGTCATCTATTAACCTTACGAAACAGTAAACGCATTGTACACATAATTTGTTAATCATTCTTTAATTAAACTGCTTGACGTTAGATGACGCTTACATTATATTCATATATTTTTAAAAATGGGGACAGTGAACTCATTATTTTATTCTTTTTATTTAATATAACATAATGTGTTTTTATACATATGTTGCAATAAATTTAACAATTATTTGCGCAATACAAAATGTTATGTGGGCTTAATATAAAATTACTAATTAGTCACAAGTATTTTATATTAAATTTTAACTGCCCACATTTCGTGACTCATTGTAGCGACCATTATACCTGAACTAGAAAATGTATTTTGCACTAGAATAAGAAACAAGACAACTAGAATAAGGAAAAAGAATGCGACACTAACCAGCACCACTTTGGTTCAGATGATTTATTACCACTAGGTTAATGTGCCTGTTACGTTTTGTATTACAATGATGATGAATTGAAGTGATAGGCAATAATAATTTAACTTTTAATATAATGTTGCAGCATAATGTTTTTCCTTTATCTCATTATTCCACGAACTTAAAATATAAAAAAAAGGATTTAGATTTTCAACCATTGCATGATGTAGCTTTTGTATTGTTTAATTTAGCGGATAATTAAACTGTAATGAAGACATAATCTCTCATTAGCGTTGCAGTCGTATATATTAAAAATAACTACTAATACATTTACATATACATATTACCATATAATGATTTACCTACTCAACATTTATTCCAATTAATGCTCCCAAAATGAATTTTCATGTGTCTATGTGATCACAGAATTATATTTTGCGGATTCATTCAAATTCAGATTGAGACTTTATAACGGTAAATTATATGAAAGATAATTGTAATACAAACGACGACTGTCTCCTAAAACATAGCGTCAAGTAAACTATAGTGGCATCAATCTAAATATGGCACTTGGCCATCAATAAATGCAATTTTGTTTCATATTTGTACATGAGATTATTAGTAGCAGATTTATACAGTACACCATTATAAAGATTGTGCGGTGGAAAAAAATCTAAAATAATCTTTTTTTAGAATATTTTTGACTATATGCGTAAGAATGTTTCATGAATTGGTTCCTTGCAAATATTGCAATATCATGTAAAAATACATTAAAATCTTTAATAGGTTCAGTAACGTGCTGGCGTATTTTATTTTATTAACACTAATCTCTTTAATTATCTGTATCCTATACTCGGAACTGATAGTTTTTTAGGATAAATGACCATACCATTGTGAAATATGTTTAAACGTTATTTCTTAAGGATGTTATCGTTAACTTTTTATCAGAATGGGATAATATTTGACATGAATTTAACATAATTTTGGGCGATGATTAAGCGTTGATAGCCCAGTATACTCTAGCTGTTGTATGTTAGACTTACAGTAGGTTGTAGGAATACAGCAAAGCAGACAACTTGATGTGGTAGGTAGACTACCCAAAGTTAAAAATATTTTATCATCATTTAAACCACCAATTAAGTATATCCAGAATCAAATCAGGGATGTACATGCTTCAAGGCAAGCATTTAGCCACTATGCAAAGGAAACTTTTCATTGCCGATCATAATAATGTAAATGATGTTGTAAAAATCCATTTTGCAAACATTCAGTTATTTTTGCCGGACTATATTTTGCATAACTCTGATGTAAAAAGGAAATATAAAACTAGGAGAAATAATTGCGCATGTTTGATGCTTTTCCGTACAATTTATCTCAGTTGCATACAATTTTGACCCGGTTTTAGAAATAGGGGCTTACAATTTTATATAAACTTTTTTTTTGCATACATCGAAGCGATCGGACGAACATAGTTGTGCAGCCGAATGTTCGGTAATATCACTAGCTACAGCGTCTATCAAACTACAACACCGTTATATTTCGCCACTTTGCAAAAACAACAACGCATTTCGTTTTGTGACGTTAGTCTTATATTTTCCAATTAACTTTTATTATGTATTTCTATTGCCGCTACAACAACATGTAAACAAAAAAAACATGGACAAAAGCAGTTTTAGGCAGTCCGGTCCAGAGACCACAACTGCAAAAACTTTTTACATTATTATATATAGTATTAAAAAAGACGGCTTTCTTTCACAGTGCGCAACAATTTAGACGCCAGTGTTATTTTTCAATCGATCCGGACTTTGGGACCTACAAGAAAAGAGCTTGCTACTCTTTCTATAGTCCATAGCTGCAATTTCCCACTACACGTTGTGTCGATGGGCGACGGTGATCTTTTACATTTGTTACAAATAATAATGAAGAATTTTCACTGAAACTTCAAAGAAATATTGTAATTTTTATCAAATATAATATAAAACGAAAAACCGATCTGATATTAACTAGAGGAGATGTTTTTTAAAATAATTTCAAGATAAGCTTTGTTTTAGGAGAAAGTCAAGAAATTTTGCTAATACTATTTAATAATTGATTCAAAATCATTTATTATGCTTTTTTTATTGAATAAAATACAGTTTATAAATAAAATAACGGGACTGTAGTACGTTTTAGCAGAGACCGATACACGTACATAGCAATTTTTTTTAAATAAATATTTAATATATTATAGATAAAAAACCTGACACAAAACAAACAGAAATGTTCATCACATGAATGTTTATCCTGAGCGGGAATCGAATCCGCGACCCCTGGTGTAATTAGTATTATTGAATCAACGTGCCAGATTAAATACTGTCATTGGTTTAACGATGGAAATGGTACTAGACAGGCATCTTATCTATTATAAGGGATGTCGTGCGTCATAAGAAAAGAGCACGTAGTGATAATGAATGCATAAGGCCAAGCGTGAGTGAGAATGCGATAGCACTTATAGAAAACATCCATCTTTATTTATATATTAAAAATTTGTAATATCAAAAGAACGACAAAAATATATTTCAAAAAAATAATAAAACCCTTAATTATTTCGCAGAGTCGTGAAAACAATAAAATATTACAGATAAGTAGTATACAAACGGAGTGGCAAACTCAATAGATAGCTGTAGTTGTCACTAAACATCGTTCGTTCTCGACGTTAGGAAATACAAAATCGATGTCAGTACACCGATGTTTATGTATTTGTATATCGATATAATATTTACATCCCTTAACGTGCGTCGACTGCGCCACACGTTTGGGGGTGTGCCAAATAGGGCCGGTTAATGAACCATTACACGTGGTCGACGCTGCAAATCTGTTTTCTTATTGCTTTATTGTGTCGATCTATTTATACTGAACTAATGTTTGAGGTCACGGTCAATACGGATTGTGCAAAAGTTTCTGTGCATACATTTTACAACACTTTTTCACTTAAAGTAATGAGATTTTGTTTAATTCAATTACAGCTGTGTCGAAGTGGGTTATGGTCTTTTGACACAGAAATTCCGGGGTTCAATTGCCGAGGCACATGAGTATTGGTGTTTGGATGGTCCTAAGGACTTTTTTTTGAATCTGCCTGGCTAGATAATACCTTCGATGCCAATCTCCCGCCATATACGAATTGCTGTATTTCGGTAGTCATACATGTAAAAGCCAGAAGTATTCTAGGCGACCACGTTTTACCATCTCCGTCTATTGTCACTTAACATTAAGAGAAAGTGAGGTCAGATGGACTATTCATAGCCTATAAAAGAAATATAGTAGAGATATTGTGTAATGATGATTGTAATTTACAATCCGTGTGAAATATTAAGTTTAGAATTTCACTAGCTATAGCATCCTTCACGTGGAGAACTAAAGTTTACATTTTTTTATAACTTTAGTTACTTTAGTGTATTATGATAAAAGTAAACATGTTCTTCTCCGGTTAACTTGGTAAATACATGCATTGCGAAATAAGACCTTCCTGGCGGGAAATACCCGCAACTTTGATTATATTTGGATCGCGTTGACCTAACACGATCCAGAGTGAGATAATGGCTGCTTCGCAAGATTGCTTTCGCCCACTTGCGCGATTTTATAATAGCGGTCTGATTTGAAACACCCCTACGAACGTAAGAATATTTGTTATAATTTTATTATACTAAAATGTGCTGCTTAGTCTTTAGTATTAACAACCTTAACTGATAGTAAATTATTGAATGTGACAGTTTACTGATAAGATTTTCAATTACTATGTGAAACTTATTATAAATATTATAATGATAATTTATAATGAGTTTTTACTTTTTTAGGCGAGTTATTCATCAAAGTAAATTATGTTAATAATTATATAATTAAATCACTTGAGCGAATGTGTTTTAATTGGAGCAAAACATATCCACAGCATTGTTGTGTTCCAGTAGACGTACGTGTGAGAGCCAGAAGCATTCTGTCTACGGCGTCATCGTCACTTAACATCAAGTGAAATAGAGGCCAATTAAGTCCATAACCAATAAAAAATCGTTTTTCTATTGAAATTATGCTTTTGTTCAAATAGAGTACTTGGATAAAAAGAAAAAGTTGAAAGAAAAAATAAAATATTAAATATAACGGCATAAATAGGCGTTTCTTTTTAAATTTTTCCTTAGTCATAAATTCGAATATAAACCCGGTAAAGTTTTTATGGCGGCGGATAGACATTGTAGGTGGTAGTTATCTCGACGACTTCGAAAGACCCTAACACCATCCAGACTCCATTACTCACGTGGCCCGGAAATGGAACCCAGGACCTCCACAATATAAAGCAAACGAGTAAACTACTGAACCCCGGTAGCAAGCAAAAATTTTCGGAATAAATTGGCTATATTTAGCAAATTTATTCGTATAAAATTATATTGCTGCTCCGAACGCTTTCTTTAAAAATTGACCTTACGCTCACTTGTGACGTAAACTTTAAGCTACTATCCTTGACCGATAAACTCAATGCATATATTACGACCTCTGCATAAAAGAATTGCGGGCATCAAATTTAAATAATGTTATAAGATTACTCGATAACTGAACGAAATAACGATTATTTTATGAATACGCAAAAATATTAACAGTTATTTAAACCTTCGAATACTGTGGGCATAAATGCGCTCGGCATAGATTGATTTTCTGATTTTAAATGATATTTATTCTAACTAGATTCAGAGTAATTACTTTAATATAATATAGAGCAATTTTAGATTATAGATTTTCAAAATAATTCATACCTACACAAAAATTAAACATCTTATCGTAATTCGTAATATCGGTGCGTATGTCTGTCGTAGTTAAGGGGATAATGACAGTGCTAGTATAATCGATGCTTGACATTTTTTAATAATTAAAAAGAAAATCTAGTTTTAACCAGTTTACTGTATCGTGATAATTTATATTATTTATTTTTTAGTTTTAAATACATAAATTTAAAAAAATTGCCAAACGTCTGTACAATTCACTACAATGAAAACTAAAATCGTGTAACTTATTGTAATATCTTTTGTATAACCTGTTAGTTTTATCAACTGTTGGAAAATGTATCTTTTTCACGGAGTATTTTACCAATGACGTATATAGTCGTTAAAACACTTAACAGGTTAAAAGATCATCCTCGAAATTTCACAATATAGTTACTAGAATTATAAAATTTTAATTTTGTAACATTGTCTCAAATAGTTTATCATACGTATGCTTATCACTAAATACGACGACGTTCTCAAGACACTGCATTTTGATTCGGACTAATTATTTAAATTTTTCCACACGATAAATATGTTTATTCCGCTATTAAAATTTTCTCAGTTAGGGTAGAATTCATTTTAATACGTAAATATCATTTCAGAAATGTTGTTATGAAACATGTTTAAAATTATATATTGAAATGATGATCATACATACTTTTTTCTTGTATCTTTAGGTAATAGTGCATGGTAATAAATCTGTGTGCTTTTGTTTCATTTATGTATATTTTAGAGATACATAAGTTTTTGTTACGTGTCTGATACTACACGTGTATTCTTGGTGATCCAAATAGGGGAGAAAAGAGAAGCTTTACCTTTCCTGAGAAGAGATAGCAAGTTGCCGGAGATATGATATTTGGAGGATATGTTATTCGTCATGTCTAAATATACACTAAAAAAAAGGTTTTTTTTAATTTTCAATTTAAGCAGAAGTGTCATATTTCGTTAAAACTTAATATACCGAAAATTGATTTTGCTAATTTCCGCTTCTTTTAATCGTATAGTACGACTAAATTGCCATCTCCACGCGTTTCGCCAAAACCCGTAGCATTTTCAGATGTCATGCGATCGACTGCTGCTCGGTTCGGTGAAGTTAGCGCTGTTAGTCTTTTTGACGGCTATTACAGCTTCATCTGAACTAGCTCACAAATTTGGTGAGCCGTAAGCTCTTTCATTACTTTACACGCGTTTGACAGCACGACGACGAAAGCGACGGCTTCTTTAACCTCTTCCGGAACGATTTTTAATTAACAAAAGACAAATATAAGTAATTTTTAAAATTCCACTAAAACTTATTAATTTTATTTTCATCGGTGGTCAAGTAACCGAAGGTAAATAAATATTAAAATATAGTATATTAAGGATTTTCATCTATATATTAATGTAAATTAACCGTAAATGCAAAACTTATCGTCCACATATGTGGCCAAGGGCGTGAAGAGGTTAATACTTATTCATTCACCACTGAATTAATCAACTGATGAAACTAATTCGATAAATTTTTTTACTCTCCGCGGAATTAATTTAAAAATTAAAAAAGATTACCATGCCATCAGAAGCAGGCGGGTCAATTGCCATAAGGCAAAGAAGAACATCGTTGGCTATTTAGTCGGAGCAAGTTGGACATAACTTGTTTTCGCTCCGCGAGTGCAGGTATTCGAAGGTTTATCTCTCGACGTAAAACAACAATAATAACTACTTTCAGAAAATATTTTTTTCAACACTAATTGTATTATACATATTTATTTAAATTAATTTCGACATTAGTTAAACAGTTCCTATTCAATAACATTGCCGGGTCGTAACCGTCATTGTTCTACAGTAACTTAACCTTAGTCATTGTAAAAACATTAAATGCATTTTTGCTCACATTTACACAGTTTGAAATATAGGTCTAAAACGCATAACGATTGTAGTGTAATATGTTAGATGTATCTGCAAGTAGATAGTTATAATTGTTTTAACGTTCATGTGCGGGTACATTATCATAAATCAGTATTGATCGACATGGCGTTTCACTACAACGATCTTTTCCTAATAAAGAGTATAATTTTACTCCATGAATACCTAATTTAATAGATTTGATCTTAAAGTAATGATCTGATGATAGCTATGGTATTTTTTTTATTTGGCTACAATTTACATATAGTCCATCTTGATATTATTAAAAACTTTTCTTATGCTGGTAAAATGCTACAACTAAGTGAATTATTAAAAAGAAATGGTCGGTCACTTTTTTTTACTGATTTGTTGAAAATGGTTCATGGTAAATCGCGGGATAGTGATCTTTAGTTACAAAAACAACAATAAATTTAGACAAAAGCAATAAGATAGTATTTTACATATAATGAGACGAATCATCAAGCTACAATGATGGTTGTCAACGACTTTTCCTCAATTTATTTTACATTAGCTTTAGTCACAGGTGTCGCCAGAGGCCTTTTATATTTTTACTAACATATTGGATCTACAATTTTGTCGTGTATAAATAAAATGAAAGCGAAATAGACTCTAATCTTAAAATGGTTCCTGGGATCGATAATTTAACAAGCTACAGTGTATTCTTAAATTAATCATGTTTATATTGAAAGAAAAAAAAATGTTTTTAAAACAATTGTAAAACATTAAAAGTTTATTTTCTTTGAAAGTTGTCGATAATAAGTTAAACACCGCGAAAAATATAGCATCAAAAATGTTTACGTTTTATTTAATATACGTGAAAGATTACATTGTTATTGAGCTTGGTGGCCTTCTACATAGATAATTACGTGTTACAAAACTTAAAGGCAGTTGGTATTAGAGATTCTTATGTTCTTTGTCAGCTGTTCGAAGCTTCTTATAAATAGTGTTATTAGTAGTAGGTATTTGTTATTTGATTTTCCATTGCTATAAAGTTTGTTTTTATTACCCTGCGTCGACTATAATTCATACATAGGATGATTGTTAATTTATTGTTATTGTTAACTCATAATGACTGTCGAAACGAGTTCTCAATATAACAATGTTACATTTGTACAATCATCGACATAATTATTTATATTATGACCATGGTAATTGTCATCCTATCCTCTCTTTAGGGACTGTATTTTTAAAGTCCTTAGTAAATACCTACAAACAATGCCGGCCAAAAGTTTGAGACCACCTTGAAAAAATTACAATATTGAATAAAACTCCAAAAGTTAGTGCTCTAC